>JAGTYA010000383.1:0-27648 GCA_024291935.2 Okapia johnstoni | reverse complement strand
AGCCCCTGGCGTGTCAAAGGAGGCCTGGACTTCTCAGAGGCAACAAGGCTCCCCGAGGCGCCACGCCCCCGATTCAGAGAGGCCACCCCCGCTTCCCCCTGCGCCGCGCGGAAAAGCACGACCTTCGCCCCTGCATTCGAGGGGAAGCCCGATTGCCCTTGGCTGTGACCGGAGAGAAAGGCTGAGTCCCCTCGACTCCCTGGAGGCCACCCCACAGGTGCCAGTTATACCTGTCCCCTCCCCCCCTCCGGGGACC
Source organism: Okapia johnstoni (assembly GCA_024291935.2). Taxonomy (NCBI): domain Eukaryota; kingdom Metazoa; phylum Chordata; class Mammalia; order Artiodactyla; family Giraffidae; genus Okapia; species Okapia johnstoni. The sequence continues at coordinate 27,392 of JAGTYA010000383.1, read as the reverse complement.
CCCGAGGGTCCTAGCTCCATGCCTGACGCGGACCCAGGGCGCTGCAGCGCCTCCTGGCGAATCCCGAGGCTGCTCGGGCCCCTGTCCGCTCGAAAGGAGGCATGGCGACCCCGCTGGGCTAACGGGGGAGACGGGCCGGGGTACCCGCCGCAACTCGAGAATGCACCGCCGCAAGTCGAGAACACCCCCGTGAGGCCACGCCCATAGAGGGAGGAGGCGCTTTTCCCTTGCAGGGCATGGAGAGCATGCCCCGGCACCTGTTCCGGCTCCGAACGGGGCTTGACTCCTTGCGGGCGACTCCAGGTGTCCCCCGAGATCCCCGGGCCAACCTGCCAAGAAAGCGGGGGCTTCCCGCCACACCGCGAGGGCGTCCCCCGGGCCCCCCTCCTTGCGAGACGGGGCCCTTGGGATCTGCAGCGACGCGAGAGCCGTCCTGCCTTCTCTCTGGCGCTGCAACGGAGGCTGGACTCCCTCTAGGCGCCCCCAGAGGTTCCCTGGGATACCCGTGTCCACAGGCGAGCGGAACCCTGAGTCTCCAGAGGCCGCTCGCGAGGGGCCCCCCGTCGCCGTCGGCCCTCTCTCTCGAAAGGGGGGTCCAATCCCCTTCCTGAATGCCATCGCAATCCCTACATTCCCTCGCACCTCCAGAGCGGGACTCTCGCCTCTCCTGAGGTTCGAGAAGAGGCCCCAAGGGGCCAGTTCCGGCCGCAAGACCAAAGGTCCCCGAGGAACCCCCATCGGCAAGCGAGTCCAGTTCCCTGGACGTGAGGCGAGGGGAAGCCCAGCAGCCCCTGGCGATGTCAAAGGAGGCCTGGACTTCTCAGAGGCAACAAGAGAGGCTCCCCGAGGCGCCACGCCCCCGATTCAGAGAGGCCACCCCCGCTTCCCCCTGCGCCGCGCGGAAAGCACGACCTTCGCCCCTGCATTCGAGGGGAAGCCCGATTGCCCTTGGCTGTGACCGGAGAGAAAGGCTGAGTCCCCTCGACTCCCTGGAGGCCCCCACACAGGTGCCAGTTATACCTGTCCCCTCCCCCCCTCCGGGGACCCCCGAGGGTCCTAGCTCCATGCCTGACGCGGACCCAGGGCGCTGCAGCGCCTCCTGGCGAATCCCGAGGCTGCTCGGGCCCCTGTCCGCTCGAAAGGAGGCATGGCGACCCCGCTGGGCTAACGGGGGAGACGGGCCGGGGTACCCGCCGCAACTCGAGAATGCACACCGCCGCAAGTCGAGAACACCCCCGTGAGGCCACGCCCATAGAGGGAGGAGGAGGCTTTTTTCCCTTGCAGGGCATGGAGAGCATGCCCCGGCACCTGTTCCGGCTCCGAACGGGGCTTGACTCCTTGCGGGCGACTCCAGGTGTCCCCCGAGATCCCCGGGCCAACCTGCCAAGAAAGCGGGGCTTCCCGCCACACCGCGAGGGCGTCCCCCGGGCCCCCCTCCTTGCGAGACGGGGCCCTTGGGATCTGCAGCGACGCGAGAGCCGTCCTGCCTTCTCTCTGGCGCTGCAACGGAGGCTGGACTCCCTCTAGGCGCCCCCAGAGGTTCCCTGGGATACCCGTGTCCACAGGCGAGCGGAACCCTGAGTCTCCAGAGGCCGCTCGCGAGGGGCCCCCCGTCGCCGTCGGCCCCTCCTCTCGAAAGGGGGGTCCAATCCCCTTCCTGAATGCCATCGCAATCCCTACATTCCCTCGCACCTCCAGAGCGGGACTCTCGCCTCTCCTGAGGTTCGAGAAGAGGCCCCAAGGGGCCAGTTCCGGCCGCAAGACCAAAGGTCCCCGAGGAACCCCCATCGGCAAGCGAGTCCAGTTCCCTGGACGTGAGGCGAGGGGAAGCCCAGCAGCCCCTGGCGATGTCAAAGGAGGCCTGGACTTCTCAGAGGCAACAAGAGAGGCTCCCCGAGGCGCCACGCCCCCGATTCAGAGAGGCCACCCCCGCTTCCCCCTGCGCCGCGCGGAAAGCACGACCTTCGCCCCTGCATTCGAGGGGAAGCCCGATTGCCCTTGGCTGTGACCGGAGAGAAAGGCTGAGTCCCCTCGACTCCCTGGAGGCCACCACACAGGTGCCAGTTATACCTGTCCCCTCCCCCCCTCCGGGGACCCCCGAGGGTCCTAGCTCCATGCCTGACGCGGACCCAGGGCGCTGCAGCGCCTCCTGGCGAATCCCGAGGCTGCTCGGGCCCCTGTCCGCTCGAAAGGAGGCATGGCGACCCCGCTGGGCTAACGGGGGAGACGGGCCGGGGTACCCGCCGCAACTCGAGAATGCACCGCCGCAAGTCGAGAACACCCCCGTGAGGCCACGCCCATAGAGGGAGGAGGCGCTTTTCCCTTGCAGGGCATGGAGAGCATGCCCCGGCACCTGTTCCGGCTCCGAACGGGGCTTGACTCCTTGCGGGCGACTCCAGGTGTCCCCCGAGATCCCCGGGCCAACCTGCCAAGAAAGCGGGGCTTCCCGCCACACCGCGAGGGCGTCCCCCGGGCCCCCCTCCTTGCGAGACGGGGCCCTTGGGATCTGCAGCGACGCGAGAGCCGTCCTGCCTTCTCTCTGGCGCTGCAACGGAGGCTGGACTCCCTCTAGGCGCCCCCAGAGGTTCCCTGGGATACCCGTGTCCACAGGCGAGCGGAACCCTGAGACTCCAGAGGCCGCTCGCGAGGGCCCCCGTCGCCGTCGGCCCCTCCTCTCGAAAGGGGGGTCCAATCCCCTTCCTGAATGCCATCGCAATCCCTACATTCCCTCGCACCTCCAGAGCGGGACTCTCGCCTCTCCTGAGGTTCGAGAAGAGGCCCCAAGGGGCCAGTTCCGGCCGCAAGACCAAAGGTCCCCGAGGAACCCCCATCGGCAAGCGAGTCCAGTTCCCTGGACGTGAGGCGAGGGGAAGCCCAGCAGCCCCTGGCGATGTCAAAGGAGGCCTGGACTTCTCAGAGGCAACAAGAGAGGCTCCCCGAGGCGCCACGCCCCCGATTCAGAGAGGCCACCCCCGCTTCCCCCTGCGCCGCGCGGAAAAGCACGACCTTCGCCCCTGCATTCGAGGGGAAGCCCGATTGCCCTTGGCTGTGACCGGAGAGAAAGGCTGAGTCCCCTCGACTCCCTGGAGGCCACCCCACAGGTGCCAGTTATACCTGTCCCCTCCCCCCCTCCGGGGACCCCCGAGGGTCCTAGCTCCATGCCTGACGCGGACCCAGGGCGCTGCAGCGCCTCCTGGCGAATCCCGAGGCTGCTCGGGCCCCTGTCCGCTCGAAAGGAGGCATGGCGACCCCGCTGGGCTAACGGGGGAGACGGGCCGGGGTACCCGCCGCAACTCGAGAATGCACCGCCGCAAGTCGAGAACACCCCCGTGAGGCCACGCCCATAGAGGGAGGAGGCGCTTTTCCCTTGCAGGGCATGGAGAGCATGCCCCGGCACCTGTTCCGGCTCCGAACGGGGCTTGACTCCTTGCGGGCGACTCCAGGTGTCCCCCGAGATCCCCGGGCCAACCTGCCAAGAAAGCGGGGCTTCCCGCCACACCGCGAGGGGCGTCCCCCGGGCCCCCCTCCTTGCGAGACGGGGCCCTTGGGATCTGCAGCGACGCGAGAGCCGTCCTGCCTTCTCTCTGGCGCTGCAACGGAGGCTGGACTCCCTCTAGGCGCCCCCAGAGGTTCCCTGGGATACCCGTGTCCACAGGCGAGCGGAACCCTGAGTCTCCAGAGGCCGCTCGCGAGGGGCCCCCCGTCGCCGTCGGCCCCTCCTCTCGAAAGGGGGGTCCAATCCCCTTCCTGAATGCCATCGCAATCCCTACATTCCCTCGCACCTCCAGAGCGGGACTCTCGCCTCTCCTGAGGTTCGAGAAGAGGCCCCAAGGGGCCCGTTCCGGCCGCAAGACCAAAGGTCCCCGAGGAACCCCCATCGGCAAGCGAGTCCAGTTCCCTGGACGTGAGAGGCGAGGGGAAGCCCAGCAGCCCCTGGCGATGTCAAAGGAGGCCTGGACTTCTCAGAGGCAACAAGAGAGGCTCCCCGAGGCGCCACGCCCCCGATTCAGAGAGGCCACCCCCGCTTCCCCCTGCGCCGCGCGGAAAAGCACGACCTTCGCCCCTGCATTCGAGGGAAGCCCGATTGCCCTTGGCTGTGACCGGAGAGAAAGGCTGAGTCCCCTCGACTCCCTGGAGGCCACCCCACAGGTGCCAGTTATACCTGTCCCCTCCCCCCCTCCGGGGACCCCCGAGGGTCCTAGCTCCATGCCTGACGCGGACCCAGGGCGCTGCAGCGCCTCCTGGCGAATCCCGAGGCTGCTCGGGCCCCTGTCCGCTCGAAAGGAGGCATGGCGACCCCGCTGGGCTAACGGGGGAGACGGGCCGGGGTACCCGCCGCAACTCGAGAATGCACCGCCGCAAGTCGAGAACACCCCCGTGAGGCCACGCCCATAGAGGGAGGAGGCGCTTTTCCCTTGCAGGGCATGGAGAGCATGCCCCGGCACCTGTTCCGGCTCCGAACGGGGCTTGACTCCTTGCGGGCGACTCCAGGTGTCCCCCGAGATCCCCGGGCCAACCTGCCAAGAAAGCGGGGCTTCCCGCCACACCGCGAGGGCGTCCCCCGGGCCCCCCTCCTTGCGAGACGGGGCCCTTGGGATCTGCAGCGACGCGAGAGCCGTCCTGCCTTCTCTCTGGCGCTGCAACGGAGGCTGGACTCCCTCTAGGCGCCCCCAGAGGTTCCCTGGGATACCCGTGTCCACAGGCGAGCGGAACCCTGAGTCTCCAGAGGCCGCTCGCGAGGGGCCCCCCGTCGCCGTCGGCCCCTCCTCTCGAAAGGGGGGTCCAATCCCCTTCCTGAATGCCATCGCAATCCCTACATTCCCTCGCACCTCCAGAGCGGGACTCTCTCGCCTCTCCTGAGGTTCGAGAAGAGGCCCCAAGGGGCCAGTTCCGGCCGCAAGACCAAAGGTCCCCGAGGAACCCCCATCGGCAAGCGAGTCCAGTTCCCTGGACGTGAGGCGAGGGGAAGCCCAGCAGCCCCTGGCGATGTCAAAGGAGGCCTGGACTTCTCAGAGGCAACAAGAGAGGCTCCCCGAGGCGCCACGCCCCCGATTCAGAGAGAGGCCACCCCCGCTTCCCCCTGCGCCGCGCGGAAAAGCACGACCTTCGCCCCTGCATTCGAGGGGAAGCCCGATTGCCCTTGGCTGTGACCGGAGAGAAAGGCTGAGTCCCCTCGACTCCCTGGAGGCCACCCCACAGGTGCCAGTTATACCTGTCCCCTCCCCCCCTCCGGGGACCCCCGAGGGTCCTAGCTCCATGCCTGACGCGGACCCAGGGCGCTGCAGCGCCTCCTGGCGAATCCCGAGGCTGCTCGGGCCCTGTCCGCTCGAAAGGAGGCATGGCGACCCCGCTGGGCTAACGGGGGAGACGGGCCGGGGTACCCGCCGCAACTCGAGAATGCACCGCCGCAAGTCGAGAACACCCCCGTGAGGCCACGCCCATAGAGGGAGGAGGCGCTTTTCCCTTGCAGGGCATGGAGAGCATGCCCCGGCACCTGTTCCGGCTCCGAACGGGGCTTGACTCCTTGCGGGCGACTCCAGGTGTCCCCCCGAGATCCCCGGGCCAACCTGCCAAGAAAGCGGGGCTTCCCGCCACACACGCGCGAGGGCGTCCCCCGGGCCCCCCTCCTTGCGAGACGGGGCCCTTGGGATCTGCAGCGACGCGAGAGCCGTCCTGCCTTCTCTCTGGCGCTGCAACGGAGGCTGGACTCCCTCTAGGCGCCCCCAGAGGTTCCCTGGGATACCCGTGTCCACAGGCGAGCGGAACCCTGAGTCTCCAGAGGCCGCTCGCGAGGGGCCCCCCCCGTCGCCGTCGGCCCCTCCTCTCGAAAGGGGGGTCCAATCCCCTTCCTGAATGCCATCGCAATCCCTACATTCCCTCGCACCTCCAGAGCGGGACTCTCGCCTCTCCTGAGGTTCGAGAAGAGGCCCCAAGGGGCCAGTTCCGGCCGCAAGACCAAAGGTCCCCGAGGAACCCCCATCGGCAAGCGAGTCCAGTTCCCTGGACGTGAGGCGAGGGGAAGCCCAGCAGCCCCTGACGATGTCAAAGGAGGCCTGGACTTCTCAGAGGCAACAAGAGAGGCTCCCCGAGCTGCCACGCCCCCCCGATTCAGAGAGGCCACCCCCGCTTCCCCCTGCGCCGCGCGGAAAAGCACGACCTTCGCCCCTGCATTCGAGGGGAAGCCCGATTGCCCTTGGCTGTGACCGGAGAGAAAGGCTGAGTCCCCTCGACTCCCTGGAGGCCACCCCACAGGTGCCAGTTATACCTGTCCCCTCCCCCCCTCCGGGGACCCCCGAGGGTCCTAGCTCCATGCCTGACGCGGACCCAGGGCGCTGCAGCGCCTCCTGGCGAATCCCGAGGCTGCTCGGGCCCCTGTCCGCTCGACAGGAGGCATGGCGACCCCGCTGGGCTAACGGGGGAGACGGGGCGGGGTACCCGCCGCAACTCGAGAATGCACCGCCGCAAGTCGAGAACACCCCCGTGAGGCCACGCCCATAGAGGGAGGAGGCGCTTTTCCCTTGCAGGGCATGGAGAGCATGCCCCGGCACCTGTTCCGGCTCCGAACGGGGCTTGACTCCTTGCGGGCGACTCCAGGTGTCCCCGAGATCCCCGGGCCAACCTGCCAAGAAAGCGGGGCTTCCCGCCACACCGCGAGGGCGTCCCCCGGGCCCCCCCTCCTTGCGAGACGGGGCCCTTGGGATCTGCAGCGACGCGAGAGCCGTCCTGCCTTCTCTCTGGCGCTGCAACGGAGGCTGGACTCCCTCTAGGCGCCCCCAGAGGTTCCCTGGGATACCCGTGTCCACAGGCGAGCGGAACCCTGAGTCTCCAGAGGCCGCTCGCGAGGGGCCCCCCGTCGCCGTCGGCCCCTCCTCTCGAAAGGGGGGTCCAATCCCCTTCCTGAATGCCATCGCAATCCCTACATTCCCTCGCACCTCCAGAGCGGGACTCTCGCCTCTCCTGAGGTTCGAGAAGAGGCCCCAAGGGGCCAGTTCCGGCCGCAAGACCAAAGGTCCCCGAGGAACCCCCATCGGCAAGCGAGTCCAGTTCCCTGGACGTGAGGCGAGGGGAAGCCCAGCAGCCCCTGGCGATGTCAAAGGAGGCCTGGACTTCTCAGAGGCAACAAGAGAGGCTCCCCGAGGCGCCACGCCCCCGATTCAGAGAGGCCACCCCCGCTTCCCCCTGCGCCGCGCGGAAAAGCACGACCTTCGCCCCTGCATTCGAGGGGAAGCCCGATTGCCCTTGGCTGTGACCGGAGAGAAAGGCTGAGTCCCCTCGACTCCCTGGAGGCCACCCCACAGGTGCCAGTTATACCTGTCCCCTCCCCCCCTCCGGGGACCCCCGAGGGTCCTAGCTCCATGCCTGACGCGGACCCAGGGCGCTGCAGCGCCTCCTGGCGAATCCCGAGGCTGCTCGGGCCCCTGTCCGCTCGAAAGGAGGCATGGCGACCCCGCTGGGCTAACGGGGGAGACGGGCCGGGGTACCCGCCGCAACTCGAGAATGCACCGCCGCAAGTCGAGAACACCCCCGTGAGGCCACGCCCATAGAGGGAGGAGGCGCTTTTCCCTTGCAGGGCATGGAGAGCATGCCCCGGCACCTGTTCCGGCTCCGAACGGGGCTTGACTCCTTGCGGGCGACTCCAGGTGTCCCCCGAGATCCCCGGGCCAACCTGCCAAGAAAGCGGGGCTTCCCGCCACACCGCGAGGGCGTCCCCCGGGCCCCCCTCCTTGCGAGACGGGGCCCTTGGGATCTGCAGCGACGCGAGAGCCGTCCTGCCTTCTCTCTGGCGCTGCAACGGAGGCTGGACTCCCTCTAGGCGCCCCCAGAGGTTCCCTGGGATACCCGTGTCCACAGGCGAGCGGAACCCTGAGTCTCCAGAGGCCGCTCGCGAGGGGCCCCCCGTCGCCGTCGGCCCCTCCTCTCGAAAGGGGGGTCCAATCCCCTTCCTGAATGCCATCGCAATCCCTACATTCCCGCGCACCTCCAGAGCGGGACTCTCGCCTCTCCTGAGGTTCGAGAAGAGGCCCCAAGGGGCCAGTTCCGGCCGCAAGACCAAAGGTCCCCGAGGAACCCCCATCGGCAAGCGAGTCCAGTTCCCTGGACGTGAGGCGAGGGGAAGCCCAGCAGCCCCTGGCGATGTCAAAGGAGGCCTGGACTTCTCAGAGGCAACAAGAGAGGCTCCCCGAGGCGCCACGCCCCCGATTCAGAGAGGCCACCCCCGCTTCCCCCTGCGCCGCGCGGAAAAGCACGACCTTCGCCCCTGCATTCGAGGGGAAGCCCGATTGCCCTTGGCTGTGACCGGAGAGAAAGGCTGAGTCCCCTCGACTCCCTGGAGGCCACCCCACAGGTGCCAGTTATACCTGTCCCCTCCCCCCCTCCGGGGACCCCCGAGGGTCCTAGCTCCATGCCTGACGCGGACCCAGGGCGCTGCAGCGCCTCCTGGCGAATCCCGAGGCTGCTCGGGCCCCTGTCCGCTCGAAAGGAGGCATGGCGACCCCGCTGGGCTAACGGGGGAGACGGGCCGGGGTACCCGCCGCAACTCGAGAATGCACCGCCGCAAGTCGAGAACACCCCCGTGAGGCCACGCCCATAGAGGGAGGAGGCGCTTTTCCCTTGCAGGGCATGGAGAGCATGCCCCGGCACCTGTTCCGGCTCCGAACGGGGCTTGACTGACTCCTTGCGGGCGACTCCAGGTGTCCCCCGAGATCCCCGGGCCAACCTGCCAAGAAAGCGGGGCTTCCCGCCACACCGCGAGGGCGTCCCCCGGGCCCCCTCCTTGCGAGACGGGGCCCTTGGGATCTGCAGCGACGCGAGAGCCGTCCTGCCTTCTCTCTGGCGCTGCAACGGAGGCTGGACTCCCTCTAGGCGCCCCCAGAGGTTCCCTGGGATACCCGTGTCCACAGGCGAGCGGAACCCTGAGTCTCCAGAGGCCGCTCGCGAGGGGCCCCCCGTCGCCGTCGGCCCCTCCTCTCGAAAGGGGGGTCCAATCCCCTTCCTGAATGCCATCGCAATCCCTACATTCCCTCGCACCTCCAGAGCGGGACTCTCGCCTCTCCTGAGGTTCGAGAAGAGGCCCCAAGGGGCCAGTTCCGGCCGCAAGACCAAAGGTCCCCGAGGAACCCCCATCGGCAAGCGAGTCCAGTTCCCTGGACGTGAGGCGAGGGGAAGCCCAGCAGCCCCTGGCGATGTCAAAGGAGGCCTGGACTTCTCAGAGGCAACAAGAGAGGCTCCCCGAGGCGCCACGCCCCCGATTCAGAGAGGCCATCCCCGCTTCCCCCTGTGCCGCGCGGAAAAGCACGACCTTCGCCCCTGCATTCGAGGGGAAGCCCGATTGCCCTTGGCTGTGACCGGAGAGAAAGGCTGAGCCCCTCGACTCCCTGGAGGCCACCCCACAGGTGCCAGTTATACCTGTCCCCTCCCCCCCTCCGGGGACCCCCGAGGGTCCTAGCTCCATGCCTGACGCGGACCCAGGGCGCTGCAGCGCCTCCTGGCGAATCCCGAGGCTGCTCGGGCCCCTGTCCGCTCGAAAGGAGGCATGGCGACCCCGCTGGGCTAACGGGGGAGACGGGGCGGGGTACCCGCCGCAACTCGAGAATGCACCGCCGCAAGTCGAGAACACCCCCGTGAGGCCACGCCCATAGAGGGAGGAGGCGCTTTTCCCTTGCAGGGCATGGAGAGCATGCCCCGGCACCTGTTCCGGCTAAGAAACGGTGCTTGACTCCTTGCGGGCGACTCCAGGTGTCCCCCGAGATCCCCGGGCCAACCTGCCAAGAAAGCGGGGCTTCCCGCCACACCGCGAGGGCGTCCCCCGGGCCCCCCTCCTTGCGAGACGGGGCCCTTGGGATCTGCAGCGACGCGAGAGCCGTCCTGCCTTCTCTCTGGCGCTGCAACGGAGGCTGGACTCCCTCTAGGCGCCCCCAGAGGTTCCCTGGGATACCCGTGTCCACAGGCGAGCGGAACCCTGAGTCTCCAGAGGCCGCTCGCGAGGGGCCCCCCGTCGCCGTCGGCCCCTCCTCTCGAAAGGGGGGTCCAATCCCCTTCCTGAATGCCATCGCAATCCCTACATTCCCTCGCACCTCCAGGCGGGACTCTCGCCTCTCCTGAGGTTCGAGAAAAGAGGCCCCCAAGGGGCCAGTTTCCGGCCGGCAAGACCAAAGGTCCCCGAGGAAACCCCCATCGGCAAGCGAGTCCCAGTTCCCTGGACGTGAGGCGAGGGAAGCCCAGCAGCCCCTGGCGATGTCAAAGGAGGCCTGTACTTCTCAGAGGCAACAAGAGAGGCTCCACGAGGCGCCACGCCCCACCCGATTCAGAGAGGCCAACCCACTCGCTTCCCCCTGCGCCGCGCGGAAAAGCACGACCTTCGCCCCTGCATTTTCGAGGGGAAGCCCGATTTGCCCTTGGCTGTGACCAGAGAGAAAGGCTGAGTCCCCTCGACTCCCTGGAGGCCACCCCACAGGTGCCAGTTATACTGTGTTCCCCTCCCCCCCTCCGGGACCCCCCGAGGTCCTAGCTCCATGCCTGACGCGGACCCAGTGGCGCTGCAGCGCCTCCTGGCGAATCCCGAGGCTGCTCGGGCCCCTGTCCGCTCGAAAGGAGGCATGGCGACCCCGCTGGGCTAACGGGGGGAGACGGGCCCGGGGTACCCGCCGCAACTCGAGAATGCACCGCCCCGCAAGTCGAGAACACCCCGTTGAGGCCACGCCCATAAGGGAGGAGGCGCTTTTCCCTTGCAGGGCATGGAGAGCAATGCCCCGGCACCTGTTCCGGCTCCGAACGGGGCTTGACTCCTTGCGGGCGACTCCAGGTGTTCCCCGAGATCCCCGGGCCAACCTGCCAAGAAAGCGGGGCTTCCCGCCACACACACGACCGCGAGGGCGTCCCCCGGGCCCCCCTCCTTGCGAGACGGGGCCCTTGGGATCTGCAGCGACGCGAGAGCCGTCCTGCCTTCTCTCTGGCGCTGCAACGGAGGCTGGACTCCCTCTAGGCGCCCCCAGAGGTTCCCTGGGATACCCGTGTCCACAGGCGAGCGGAACCCTGAGTCTCCAGAGGCCGCTCGCGAGGGGCCCCCCCGTCGCCGTCGGCCCCTCCTCTCGAAAGGGGGGTCCAATCCCCTTCCTGAATGCCATCGCAATCCCTACATTCCCTCGCACCTCCAGAGCGGGACTCTCGCCTCTCCTGAGGTTCGAGAAGAGGCCCCAAGGGGCCAGTTCCGGCCGCAAGACCAAAGGTCCACCGAGGAAACCCCCATCGGCAAGCGAGTCCCAGTTCCCTGGACGTGAGGCGAGGGGGGAAGCCCAGCAGCCCCTGGCGATGTCAAAGGAGGCCTGGACTTCTCAGAGGCAACAAGAGAGGCTCCCCGAGGCGCCACGCCCCCGATTCAGAGAGGCCACCCCCCGCTTCCCCCTGCGCCGCGCGGAAAAAAAGCACGACCTTCGCCCCTGCATTCGAGGGGAAGCCCGATTTGCCCTTGGCTGTGACCGGAGAGAAAGGCTGAGTCCCCTCGAACTCCCTGGAGGCCACCCCACAGGTGCCAGTTATACCTGTCCCCTCCCCCCCTCCGGGGACCCCCGAGGGTCCTAGCTCCATGCCTGACGCGGACCCAGGGCGCTGCAGCGCCTCCTGGCGAATCCCGAGGCTGCTCGGGCCCCTGTCCGCTCGAAAGGAGGCATGGCGACCCCGCTGGGCTAACGGGGGAGACGGGCCGGGGTACCCGCCGCAACTCGAGAATGCACCGCCGCAAGTCGAGAACACCCCCGTGAGGCCACGCCCATAGAGGGAGGAGGCGCTTTTCCCTTGCAGGGCATGGAGAGCATGCCCCGGCACCTGTTACGGCTCCGAACGGGGCTTGACTCCTTGCGGGCGACTCCAGGTGTCCCCCGAGATCCCCGGGCCAACCTGCCAAGAAAGCGGGGCTTCCCGCCACACCGCGAGGGCGTCCCCCGGGCCCCCCCTCCTTGCGAGACGGGGGGGGCCCTTGGGATCTGCAGCGACGCGAGAGCCGTCCTGCCTTCTCTCTGGCGCTGCAACGGAGGCTGGACTCCCTCTAGGCGCCCCCAGAGGTTCCCTGGGATACCCGTGTCCACAGGCGAGCGGAACCCTGAGTCTCCAGAGGCCGCTCGCGAGGGGCCCCCCGTCGCCGTCGGCCCCTCCTCTCGAAAGGGGGGTCCAATCCCCTTCCTGAATGCCATCGCAATCCCTACATTCCCTCGCACCTCCAGAGCGGGAACTCTCGCCTCTCCTGAGGTTCGAGAAGAGGGCCCCAAGGGGCCAGTTCCCGGCCGCAAGACCAAAGGTCCCCGAGGAACCCCCATCGGCAAGCGAGTCCAGTTCCCTGGACGTGAGGCGAGGGGAAGCCCAGCAGCCCCTGGCGATGTCAAAGGAGGCCTGGACTTCTCAGAGGCAACAAGAGAGGCTCCCCGAGGCGCCACGCCCCCGATTCAGAGAGGCCACACCACCGCTTCCCCCTGCGCCGCGCGGAAAAAAGCAAAACGACCTTCGGTCCCTGCATTCGAGGGGAAGCCCGATTGCCCTTGGCTGTGACCGGAGAGAAAGGCTGAGTCCCCTCGACTCCCTGGAGGCCACCCCACAGGTGCCAGTTATACCTGTCCCCCTCCCCCCCTCCGGGGACCCCCCGAGGGTCCTAGCTCCATGCCTGACGCGGACCCAGGGCGCTGCAGCGCCTCCTGGCGAAATCCCGAGGCTGCTCGGGCCCCTGTCCGCTCGAAAGGAGGCATGGCGACCCCGCTGGGCGGCTAAATCGGGGGAGACGGGCCGGGGTACCCGCCGCAACTCGAGAAATGCACCGCCGCAAGTCGAGAACACCCCGTGAGGCCCACGCCCATAGAGGGAGGAGGCGCTTTTCCCTTGCAGGGCATGGAGAGCATGCCCCGGGCACCTGTGTTCCGGCTCCGAACGGGGCTTGACTCCTTGCGGGCGACTCCAGGTGTCCCCCGAGATCCCCGGGCCAACCTGCCAAGAAAGCGGGGCTTCCCGCCACACCGCGAGGGCGTCCCCCGGGCCCCCCTCCTTGCGAGACGGTGCCCTTGGGATCTGCAGCGACGCGAGAGCCGTCCTGCCTTCTCTCTGGCGCTGCAACGGAGGCTGGACTCCCTCTAGGCGCCCCCAGAGGTTCCCCATGGGATACCCGTGTCCACAGGCGAGCGGAACCCTGAGTATCCAGAGGCCGCTCGCGAGGGGCTCCCCGTCGCCGTCGGCCCCTCCCATGAAAGGGGGGTCCAATCCCCTTCCTGAATGCCATCGCAATCCCTACATTCCCTCGCACCTCCAGAGCGGGACTCTCGCCTCTCCTGAGGTTCGAGAAGAGGCCCCAAGGGGCCAGTTCCGGCCGCAAGACCAAAGGTCCCCGAGGAACCCCCATCGGCAAGCGAGTCCAGTTCCCTGTGTGTGAGGCGAGGGGGATAGCCCAGCAGCCCCTGGCGATGTCAAAGGAGGCCCTGGACTTCTCAGATGCAACCAAGAGAGGCTCCCGAGGCGCCACGCCCCAGATTCAGAGAGGCCACCCTGCTTCCCACTGCGCCGCGCGGAAAAGCACGACCTTCGCCCCTGCATTCGAGGGGAAGCCCGATTGCCCTTGGCTGTGACCGGAGAGAAATAGGCGGAGTCCCCTCGACTCCCTGGAGGCCACCCCACAGGTGCCAGTTATACCTGTCCCCTCCCCCCCTCCGGGGACCCCCGAGGGTCCTAGCTCCATGCCTGACGCGGACCCAGGGCGCTGCAGCGCCTCCTGGCGAATCCCGAGGCTGCTCGGGCCCCTGTCCGCTCGAAAGGAGGCATGGGCGACCCCGCTGGGGCTAACGGGGGGAGAGGGCCGGGGTACCGCCAGCCGCAACTCGAGAATGCACCCGCCGCAAGTCGAGAACACCCCCGTGAGGCCACGCCCATAGAGGGAGGAGGCGCTTTTCCCTTGCAGGGCATGGAGAGCATGCACCGGCACCTGTTCCGGCTCCGAACGGGGCTTGACTCCTTGCGGGCGACTCCACGTGTCCCCCGAGATCCCCGGGCCAAACCTGCCAAGAAAGCGGGGCTTCCCGCCACACGCGAGGGCGTCCCCCGGGCCCCCCTCCTTGCGAGACGGGGCCCTTGGGATCTGCAGCGACTCGGAGAGCCGTCCTGCCTTCTCTCTGGCGCTGCAAACGGAGGCTGGACTCCCCCTCTAGGCGCCCCCAGAGGTTCCCTGGGATACCCGTGTCCACAGGCGAGCGGAACCCTGAGTCTCCAGTGGCCGTCGCGAGGGGGGCCCCCGTCGCCGTCGGCCCCTCCTCTCGAAAGGGGGGTCCCAATCCCCTTCCTGAATGCCATCGCAATCCCTACATTCCCACTCGCACCTCCAGAGCGGGACTCTCGCCTCTCCCTGAGGTTCGAGAAGAGGCCCCAAGGGGCCAGTTCCGGGCCGCAAGACCAAAGGTCCCCGAGGAACCCCCATCGGCAAGCGAGTCCAGTTCCCTGGACGTGAGGCGAGGGGAAGCCCAGCAGCCCCTGGCGATGTCAAAGGAGGCCTGGACTTCTCAGAGGCTCAACAAGAGAGGCTCCCCGAGGCGCCACGCCCCCGATTCAGAGAGGCCACCCCCGCTTCCCCCTGCGCCGCGCGGAAAAAAAAAGCACGACCTTCGCCCCTGCATTCGAGGGGAAGCCCGATTGCCCTTGGCTGTGGACCGGAGAGAAAGGCTGAGTCCCCTCGACTCCCTGGAGGCCACCCCACAGGTGCCCAGTTATACCTGTCCCCTCCCCCCCTCCGGGGACCCCCGAGGGTCCTAGCTCATGGCCTGACGCGGACCCAGGGCGCTTGCAGCGGCCTCCTGGCGAATCCCGAGGCTGCTGGGGCCCTCCTGTCCGCTCGAAAGGAGGCATGGCGACCCCGCTGGGCTAACGGGGGAGACGGGCCGGGGTACCCGCCGCAACTCGAGAATGCACCGCCGCAAGTCGAGAACACCCCCGTGAGGCCACGCCGCATAGAGGGAGGAGCGCTTTTTCCCTTGCAGGGCATGGAGAGCATGCCCCGGCACTCTGTGAACCGGCTTTCCCGAACGGGGCTTGACTCCTTGCGGGCGACTCCAGGTTGTCCCCGAGATCCCCGGGCCAACTGCCAAGAAAGCGGGGCTTTCCCCCCACACCGCGAGGGCGTCCCCCGGGCCCCCCTCCTTGCGAGACGGGGCCCTTGGGATCTGCAGCGACTCGAGAGCCGTCCTGCCTTCTCTCTGGCGCTGCAACGGAGGCTGGACTACCTCTAGGCGCCCCCAGAGGTTCCCTGGGATACCCGTGTCCACAGGCGAGCTGGAACCCTGAGTCTCCAGAGGCCGCCAGGCCCCCCCCCTCGCGAGGGGCCCCCCGTCGCCGTCGGCCCCTCCTCTCGAAAGGGGGGGTCCAATCCCCTTCCATAGAATGCCATCGCAATCCCTACAATTCCCTCGCACCTCCAGAGCGTAAGACTCTCATATCTTCTCACCCTCCTGAGGTTCCGAGAAGAGGCCCCAAGGGGCCAGTTTCCAGCCGCAAATAACCAAAGGTCCCCGAGGAACCCCCATCGAGCAAGACCGGAGTCCAGTTCCCTGGACGTGAGGCACTGAGGGAAGCCCAGCAAGCCCCTGGCGATGTCACAAAGGAGGCCTGGACTTCTCAGAGGCAACAAGATGAGGCGCGAATCCCCGAGGCGCCACGCCCCCCGATTCAGAAGAGGCCAACCCCCGCTTCCCCCCTGCGCCGCGACGGAAAAAGCCACAGACCTTACCGCCCACTGCATTCAGAGGGGAAGCCCGATTGCGCCTTGGCTGTGACCGGGAGAGAAAGGCCTGAGCCAGCGTCCCCTCGACTCCTGGAGGCCACCCCACAGGTGCCAGTTATACACTGTCCCCTCCACCGCCTCCGGGGACCCCGAGGGGTCCTAGCTCCATGCTCTGACGCGGGACCCAGGGCGCTGCAACTCGCGCCTCCTGGCGAATTCCCGAGGCTGCTCGGGCCCCTGTCCCCTCGAAAGGAGGCATGGCCGACCAACCCCCGCTGGGCTAACGGGGGAGACGGGGCCTGGGTACCACGCCTGCAACTCGAGAATGCACCGCCGCAAGTCGAGAAAACACCCCCGTGAGGCCACCGCCATAAAAGAAGGGATGGGAGGCCGATTTTCCATATTGCAAGGGCATGGAGCAGCATCGCCCCGGCAACTCATGTTTCTCGAGCCCGCTCGAAACTGCGGCTTGACCTCCTTGCGAGTGCCCGACCGTCAAAGTGAGGCGTCCCACCGAGATCCCCCCAGAGCCAACCCTAGCTAAAGAAAGGCGGGGGCGCCCCTATCGCACCACGCACTCACAAACACCAAACAACAACACCCGCTGTGGGCGTCCACCCCTGCGCCTCCTCCTTGTGCGAAGACAACCGGGAGCTCTTGCGGTATTGCAGCGACGCGCGAAGCCCCGTCCTGACTCTCCCTCTCTCTGATGGCGACGCTCGCTACGGACGCGCTGGACGAGCACTCCTCGTATCGCCCCCAAGGCGTTCCCTGGGCGAAACCCGTGTCCACAGGCGCGAGCGGAACCCTGACGTCTCACAGAGGGCGCTCGCCACACTGAAGGAGGACCCCCCGTCGCCGTCGGCCCACTCCTCCTCGAAAGGGGGGCGTCCCAATCCCCTTCCCGAAATTGCCACTCTGCTAATCCCTACCATTATCCCATCGCACTTCCAGAGCGGGACTCATCGCCTCTCTCGAGGTTTGCCGAGACAGTCGGCCCCAAGGGGCAGTCTACGGCCCGCAATACCTAAGGTCCCCCGAGGAACCCCCCATCGGCAAGCGAAGTACCTGTTCCCTGGTCCCGTTGCTGCTGCTGAGGGCAACAGACCCAGCAGCCCCCTCAGGCTTGCGAATGTAACCAAAGGAGGCCGTAGGCACTTTTCCAGAGGAAACAAGAAGCGAGGCTCCCCGGAGCGATGCCCACAACACGGGGGCCCAACCCGGGGGGGGGGGAAATTCTCAAAAGGGCCACCCCCGCTTCCCCACCGCGCCACGAGTAAATGCCACGACTTCTCCGCCCCTTGCAACATTCCAAGTGGGATAAGCCCTCATCTGCCCTTAAGCTGTGACCAGAAATCGAGAAAGGCTGTGTACCCCCTCGACTCCCTGGAGGCCACCCCCAAGGTGCCAGTTATACCTGTCCCCTCCCCCCCCCTCCGGGGACCCCCGAGGGTCCTAGCTCCATGCCTGACGCGGACCCAGGGCGCTGCAGCGCCTCCTGGCGAATCCCGAGGCTGCTCGGGCCCCTGTCCGCTCGAAAGGAGGCATGGCGACCCCGCTGGGCTAACGGGGGAGACGGGCCGGGGTACCCGCCGCAACTCGAGAATGCACCGCCGCAAGTCGAGAACACCCCCCCGTGAGGCCACGCCCATAGAGGGAGGAGGCGCTTTTCCCTTGCAGGGCATGGAGAGCATGCCCCGGCACCTGTTCCGGCTCCGAACGGGGCTTGACTCCTTGCGGGCGACTCCAGGTGTCCCCCGAGATCCCCGGGCCAACCTGCCAAGAAAGCGGGGCTTCCCGCCACACCGCGAGGGCGTCCCCCGGGCCCCCCTCTTGCGAGACGGGGCCCTTGGGATCTGCAGCGACGCGAGAGCCGTCCTGCCTTCTCTCTGGCGCTGCAACGGAGGCTGGACTCCCTCTAGGCGCCCCCAGAGGTTCCCTGGGATACCCGTGTCCACAGGCGAGCGGAACCCTGAGTCTCCAGAGGCCGCTCGCGAGGGGCCCCCCGTCGCCGTCGGCCCCTCCTCTCGAAAGGGGGGTCCAATCCCCTTCCTGAATGCCATCGCAATCCCTACATTCCCTCGCACCTCCAGAGCGGGACTCTCGCCTCTCCTGAGATTCGAGAAGAGGCCCCAAGGGGCCAGTTCCGGCCGCAAGACCAAAGGTCCCCGAGGAACCCCCCATCGAGGAACCCCCATCGGCAAGCGAGTCCAGTTCCCTGGACGTGAGGCGAGGGGAAGCCCAGCAGCCCCTGGCGATGTCAAAGGAGGCCTGGACTTCTCAGAGGCAACAAGAGAGGCTCCCCGAGGCGCCACGCCCCCGATTCAGAGAGGCCACCCCCGCTTCCCCCTGCGCCGCGCGGAAAAGCACGACCTTCGCCCCTGCATTCGAGGGGAAGCCCGATTGCCCTTGGCTGTGACCGGAGAGAAAGGCTGAGTCCCCTCGACTCCCTGGAGGCCACCCCACAGGTGCCAGTTATACCTGTCCCCTCCCCCCCTCCGGGGACCCCCGAGGGTCCTAGCTCCATGCCTGACGCGGACCCAGGGCGCTGCAGCGCCTCCTGGCGAATCCCGAGGCTGCTCGGGCCCCTGTCCGCTCGAAAGGAGGCATGGCGACCCCGCTGGGCTAACGGGGGAGACGGGCCGGGGTACCCGCCGCAACTCGAGAATGCACCGCCGCAAGTCGAGAACACCCCCCGTGAGGCCACGCCCATAGAGGGAGGAGGCGCTTTTCCCTTGCAGGGCATGGAGAGCATGCCCCGGCACCTGTTCCGGCTCCGAACGGGGCTTGACTCCTTGCGGGCGACTCCAGGTGTCCCCCGAGATCCCCGGGCCAACCTGCCAAGAAAGCGGGGCTTCCCGCCACACGGCGAGGGGCGTCCCCCGGGCCCCCCCTCCTTGCGAGACGGGGCCCTTGGGATCTGCAGCGACGCGAGAGCCGTCCTGCCTTCTCTCTGGCGCTGCAACGGAGGCTGGACTTCCTCTAGGCGCCCCCAGAGGTTCCCTGGGATACCCGTGTCCACAGGCGAGCGGAACCCTGAGTCTCCAGAGGCCGCTCGCGAGGGGCCCCCCGTCGCCGTCGGCCCCTCCTCTCGAAAGGGGGGTCCAATCCCCTTCCTGAATGCCATCGCAATCCCTACATTCCCTCGCACCTCCAGAGCGGGGGACTCTCGCCTCTCCTGAGGTTCGAGAAGAGGCCCCAAGGGGCCAGTTCCGCCGCCGCAAGACCAAAGGTCCCCGAGGAACCCCCATCGGCAAGCGAGTCCAGTTCCCTGGACGTGAGGCGAGGGGGAAGCCCAGCAGCCCCTGGCGATGTCAAAGGAGGCCTGGACTTCTCAGAGGCAACAAGAGAGGCTCCCCGAGGCGCCACGCCCCCGATTCAGAGAGGCCACCCCCGCTTCCCCCTGCGCCGCGCGGAAAAGCACGACCTTCGCCCCTGCATTCGAGGGGAAGCCCGATTGCCCTTGGCTGTGACCGGAGAGAAAGGCTGAGTCCCCTCGACTCCCTGGAGGCCACCCCACAGGTGCCAGTTATACCTGTCCCCCTCCCCCCCTCCGGGGACCCCCGAGGGTCCTAGCTCCATGCCTGACGCGGACCCAGGGCGCTGCAGCGCCTCCTGGCGAATCCCGAGGCTGCTCGGGCCCCTGTCCGCTCGAAAGGAGGCATGGCGACCCCCGCTGGGCTAACG
The DNA here is from genome assembly GCA_024291935.2 of Okapia johnstoni. NCBI lineage: Eukaryota > Metazoa > Chordata > Mammalia > Artiodactyla > Giraffidae > Okapia > Okapia johnstoni. The sequence continues at coordinate 7,969 of JAGTYA010000383.1, read as the reverse complement.
GGGGAGACGGGCCGGGGGTACCCGCCGCAACTCGAGAATGCACCGCCGCAAGTCGAGAACACCCCCGTGAGGCCACGCCCATAGAGGGAGGAGGCGCTTTTCCCTTGCAGGGCATGGAGAGCATGCCCCGGCACCTGTTCCGGCTCCGAACGGGGCTTGACTCCTTGCGGGCGACTCCAGGTGTCCCCCGAGATCCCCGGGCCAACCTGCCAAGAAAAGCGGGGCTTCCCGCCACACCGCGAGAGGGCGTCCCCCGGGCCCCCCTCCTTGCGAGACGGGGCCCTTGGGATCTGCAGCGACGCGAGAGCCGTCCTGCCTTCTCTCTGGCGCTGCAACGGAGGCTGGACTCCCTCTAGGCGCCCCCAGAGGTTCCCTGGGATACCCGTGTCCACAGGCGAGCGGAACCCTGAGTCTCCAGAGGCCGCTCGCGAGGGGCCCCCCGTCGCCGTCGGCCCCTCCTCTCGAAAGGGGGGTCCAATCCCCTTCCTGAATGCCATCGCAATCCCTACATTCCCTCGCACCTCCAGAGCGGGACTCTCGCCTCTCCTGAGGTTCGAGAAGAGGCCCCAAGGGGCCAGTTCCGGCCGCAAGACCAAAGGTCCCCGAGGAACCCCCATCGGCAAGCGAGTCCAGTTCCCTGGACGTGAGGCGAGGGGAAGCCCAGCAGCCCCTGGCGATGTCAAAGGAGGCCTGGACTTCTCAGAGGCAACAAGAGAGGCTCCCCGAGGCGCCACGCCCCCGATTCAGAGAGGCCACCCCCGCTTCCCCCTGCGCCGCGCGGAAAAAAGCACGACCTTCGCCCCTGCATTCGAGGGGAAGCCCGATTGCCCTTGGCTGTGACCGGAGAGAAAGGCTGAGTCCCCTCGACTCCCTGGAGGCCACCCCACAGGTGCCAGTTATACCTGTCCCCTCCCCCCCTCCGGGGACCCCCGAGGGTCCTAGCTCCATGCCTGACGCGGACCCAGGGCGCTGCAGCGCCTCCTGGCGAATCCCGAGGCTGCTCGGGCCCCTGTCCGCTCGAAAGGAGGCATGGCGACCCCGCTAACTCGAGAATGCACCGCCGCAAGTCGAGAACACCCCCGTGAGGCCACGCCCATAGAGGGAGGAGGCGCTTTTCCCTTGCAGGGCATGGAGAGCATGCCCCGGCACCTGTTCCGGGCTCCGAACGGGGCTTGACTCTCCTTGCGGGCGACTCCAGGTGTCCCCCGAGATCCCCGGGCCAACCTGCCAAGAAAGCGGGGCTTCCCCGCCACACCACCGCGAGGGCGTCCCCCGGGCCCCCCCCTCCTTGCGAGACGGGGCCCTTGGGATCTGCAGCGACGCGAGAGAGCGTCCTGCCTTCTCTCTCTGGCGCTGCAACGGAGGCTGGACTCCCTCTAGGCGCCCCCCAGAGGTTCCCTGGGATACCCGTGTCCACAGGCGAGCGCGAACCCTGAGTCTCCAGAGGCCGCTCGCGAGGGGGCCCCCCGTCCGTCGTCGGCCCCTCTCTCTCGAAAGGGGGGGTCCAATCCCCTTCCTGAATGCCATCGCAATCCCTACATTCCCTCGCACCTCCAGAGCGGGACTCTCGCCTCTCCTGAGGTTCGAGAAGAGGCCCCCCAAGGGGCCAGTTCCGGCCCGCAAGACCAAAGGTCCCCGAGGAACCCCCATCGGCAAGCGAGTCCAGTTCCCTGGACGTGAGGCGAGGGGAAGCCCAGCAGCCCCCCTGGCGATGTCAAAGGAGGCCTGGACTTCTCAGAGGCAACAAGAGAGGCTCCCCGAGGCGCCACCCCCCCGATTCAGAGAGGCCACCCCCGCTTCCCCCTGCGCCGCGCGGAAAAGCACGACCTTCGCCCCTGCATTCGAGGGGAAGCCCCCGATTGCCCTTGGCTGTGTGACCGGAGAGAAAGGCTGAGTCCCCCCTCGACTCCCTGGAGGCCACCCCACAGGTGCCAGTTATACCTGTCCCCTCCCCCCCCCCCGGGGACCCCCCCGAGGGTCCCTAGCTCCATGCCTGACGCGGACCCCAGGGCGCTGCAGCGCCTCCTGGCGAATCCCGAGGCTGCTCGGGCCCCCTGTCCGCTCTCGAAAGGAGGCATGGCATGGGCGACCCCGCTGGGCTAACGGGGGAGACGGGCCGGGGTACCCGCCCGCCGCAACTCGAGAATGCACCCGCCGCAAGTCGAGAACACCCCCGTGAGGCCACGCCCATAGAGAGGGAGGAGGCGCTTTTCCCTTGCAGGGCATGGAGAGCATGCCCCGGCACCTGTTCCGGCTCCGAACGGGGCTTGACTCCTTGCGGGCGACTCCAGGTGTCCCCCCGAGATCCCCGGGCCAACCTGCCCAAGAAAAGCGGGGCTTCCCGCCACACCGCGCGAGCGAGGGCGTCCCCGGGCCCCCCCCCCCTCCTTGCGAGACGGGGGGCCCTTGGGATCTGCAGCGATCTGCAGCGACGCGAGAGAGCCGTCCTGCCTCTCTCTGGCGCGCTGCAACGGGAGGCTGGACTCCCTCTAGGCGCCCCCAGAGAGGTTCCCTGGGATACCCGTGTCCACAGGCGAGCGGAACCCTGACCCTGAGTCTCCAGAGGAGGCCGCTCGCGAGGGGCCCCCCGTCGCCCGTCGGCCCCTCCTCTCGAAAAGGGGGGTCCCCCCCCCTTCCTGAATGCCATCGCAATCCCTACATTCCCTCGCACCCTCCAGAGCGGGACTCTCTCGCCTCTCCTGAGGTTCGAGAAGAGGCCCCAAGGGGCCAGTTCCGGCCGCAAGACCAAAAGGTCCCCGAGAGGAACCCCCCCATCGGCAAGCGCGAGTCCAGTTCCCCCTGGACGTGAGGCGAGGGGAAGCCCAGCAGCCCCTGGCGATGTCAAAGGAGGCCTGCTGGACTTCTCAGAGGCAACAAGAGAGGCTCCCCGAGGCGCCACGCCCCCGATTCAGAGAGGCCACCCCCCCCTCTTCCCCCCCCCCTGCCGCGCCGCGCGGAAAAGCACGACCTTCGCCCCTGCATTCGAGGGGAAGCCCGATTGCCCTTGGCTGTGACCGGAGAGAAAGGGCTGAGTCCCCTCGACTCCCTGGAGGCCACCCCACAGGTGCCAGTTTATACCTGTCCCCTCCCCCCCTCCGGGGACCCCCCGAGGGGTCCTAGCTCCATGCCTGACGCGGGACCCCAGGGCGCTGCAGCGCCTCCTGGCGCTCCTGGCGAATCCCGAGGCTGCTCGGGCCCCTGTCCGCTCGAAAGGAGGCATGGGCGACCCCGCTGGGGGCTAACGGGGGAGACGGGCGGGGTACCCGCCGCAACTCGAGAATGCACACCGCCGCAAAGTCGAGAACACACCCCCCCGTGAGGCCACGCCCATAGAGGGAGGAGGCGCTTTTTTCCCTTGCAGGGCATGGAGAGCATGCCCCGGCACCTGTTCCGGCTCCGAACGGGGCTTGACTCCTTGCTTGCGGGCGACTCCAGGTGTCCCCCGAGATCCCCGGGCCAACCTGCCAAGAAAGCGGGGCTTCCCCGCCACACCGCGAGGGCGTCCCCCGGGCCCCCCCTCCTTGCGAGAGACGGGGGGCCCTTGGGATCTGCAGCGACGCGAGAGCCGTCCTGCCTTCTCTCTGGCGCTGCAACGGAGGCTGGACTCCCTCTAGGCGCCCCCAGAGGTTTCCCTGGGATACCCGTGTCCACAGGCGAGCGGAACCCTGAGTCTCCAGAGGCCGCTCGCGCGAGGGGCCCCCCGTCGCCGTCGGCCCCTCCTCTCGAAAGGGGGGGTCCAATCCCCTTCCTGAATGCCATCGCAATCCCTACATTCCCTCGCACCTCCAGAGCGGGACTCTCGCCTCTCCTGAGGTTCGAGAAGAGGCCCCAAGGGGCCAGTTCCGGCCGCAAGACCAAAGGTCCCCGAGGAACCCCCATCGGCAAGCGCGAGTCCAGTTCCCTGGACGTGAGGCGAGGGGAAGCCCAGCAGCCCCTGCGATGTCAAAGGGAGGCCTGGACTTCTCAGAGGCAACAAGAGAGGCTCCCCGAGGCGCCACGCCCCCGATTCAGAGAGAGGCCACCCCCCGCTTTCCCCCCTGCGCCGCGCGCGGAAAAAAACACGACCTTCGCCCCTGCATTCGAGGGGAAGCCCCGATTGCCCTTGGCTGTGACCGGAGAGAAAAGGCTGAGTCCCCTCGACTCCCTGGAGGCCACCCCCCACAGGTGCCAGTTATACCTGTCCCCTCCCCCCCCCCTCCGGGGACCCCCGAGGGTCCTAGCTCCATGCCTGACGCGGACCCAGGGCGCTGCAAGGCTGCTCGGGCCCCTGTCCGCTCGAAAGGAGGCATGGCGACCCCGCTGGGCTAACGGGGGAGACGGGCCGGGGTACCCCGCCGCAACTCGAGAATGCACCGCCGCAAGTCGAGAACACCCCCGTGAGGCCACGCCCATAGAGGGAGGAGGCGCTTTTCCCTTGCAGGGCATGGAGAGCATGCCCCGGCACCTGTTCCGGCTCCGAACGGGGCTTGACTCCTTGCGGGCGACTCCAGGTGTCCCCCGAGATCCCCGGGCCAACCTGCCAAGAAAGCGGGGGCTTCCCCGCCACACCGCGAGGGCGTCCCCCGGGCCCCCCTCCTTGCGAGACGGGGCCCTTGGGATCTGCAGCGACTCGAGAGCCGTCCTGCCTTCTCTCTGGCGCTGCAACGGAGGCTGGACTCCCTCTAGGCGCCCCCAGAGGTTCCCTGGGATACCCGTGTCCACAGGCGAGCGGAACCCTGAGTCTCCAGAGGCCGCTCGCGAGGGGCCCCCCCGTCGCCGTCGGCCCCTCCTCTCGAAAGGGGGGTCCAATCCCCTTCCCTGAATGCCATCGCAATCCCTACATTCCCTCGCACCTCCAGAGCGGGACTCTCGCCTCTCCTGAGGTTCGAGAAGAGGCCCCAAGGGCCAGTTCCGGCCGCAAGACCAAAGGTCCCCGAGGAACCCCCCATCGGCAAGCGAGTCCAGTTCCCTGGACGTGAGGCGAGGGGCAAGCCCAGCAGCCCCTGGCGATGTCAAAGGAGGCCTGGACTTCTCAGAGGCAACAAGAGAGGCTCCCCGAGGCGCCACGCCGAGGCGGTTTCCCTTGGCAGGGCATGGACTCCCATGGGGAGCGGCACCTGGTCCGGCTCCGAACGGGGCTTGACTCCTTGCGGGCGGACTCCAGGTGTCCCCCGAGATCCCCGGGCCAACCTGCCAAGGAAAGCGGGGCCCCGCCACCACGGCTGAGGGCTCCCCCGGGCCCCCCTCCTTGCGAGACGGGGCCCTTGGGATCTGCAGCGACTCTGAGAGCCGTCCTGCCTTCTCTCTGGCGCTGCAACGGAGGCTGGGACTCCCTCTAGGCGCCCCCCAGAGGTTCCCTGGGATACCCGTGTCCACAGGCGAGCGGAACAACCCTGAGTCTCCAGAGAGGCAGACCGCTCGCGAGGGGCCCCCCGGATCGCCGTCGGCCCCTCCTCTCGAAAGGGGGGTCCAATCCCCCCTTACCTGAATGCGATCCGCAATCCCTACATTCCCTCGCACCTCCAGAGCTGGGACTCTCGCCTCTCCCTGAGGTTCGAGAAGAGGCCCCCAAGGGGCCAGTTCCGGCCGCAAGACCAAAGGTCCCCGAGGGAACCCCCATCGGCAAGAGCGAGTCCAGTTCCCTGGACGTGAGGCGAGGGGAAGCCCAGCAGCCCCTGGCGATGTCAAAGGAGGCCTGGACTTCCTCAGAGGGCACCAAGAAGAGGAGCTTCCCCCGAGGGCCACGCCCGCAGAAATCCCCCCCCTCAGAGAGGCCACCCCCGCTTCCCCCTGCGCCGCGCGGAAAAAGCAACGACCTTCGCCCCTGCATTCGAGGGGGAAGCCCGATTGCCCTTGGCTGTGACTCGGAGAGAGAAAGGCTGAGTCCCCTCGACTCCCTGGAGGGCCACCCCCACAGGGTGCCAGTTATACCTGTCCCCCCTTCCCCCCCTCCGGGGACCCCCCGAGGGTTCCTAGCTCCATGCCCTGAACGCGGACCCAGGGCGCGCTAGCCAGCGCCTCCTGGCGAATCCCGAGGCTGCTCGGGCCCCTGTCCGCTCGAAAGGAGGCATGGCGACCCCGCTGGGCTAACGGGGGAGACGGGCCGGGGTACCCGCCGCAACTCGAGAAAGAAACGGTAAGCCGCCAACAGAAATCGATGAATGCACCGCCGCAAGTCGAGAGAAACACCCCCGTGAGGCCACGCCCATAGAGGGAGGAGCGCTTTATTTGCAATTTTTTTATATATTTTCCCCTGCAGGGGCATGGAGAGCATGCCCCCGGCACCTGAATCCCCGGCTCCGAACGGGGCTTGACTCCCTTGCGGGCGACTCCAGGTGTCCCCCGAGATCCCCGGGCCAACCTGCCAAGAAAGCGGGGCTTCCCGCCACACCAAACACAAAAAATAACCGCACCAGAGGAGGGGAGCACGTCCCCCGGGGGCCCCCTCCTTGCGAGAAACGGGGCCCTTGGGATCTGCAGCGACTCGAGAGCCGTCCGCCTTCTCTCTGGGAGCTGGCAACGGAGGCTGGACTCCCTCTAGGCGGTGCCCCCCCACAGGTTCCCTCTGGGATACCCGTACAGTCCAAAGGCGAGCGGAACCCTGAGTCTCTCCAGAGGGCCGCTCGCGAGGGGCCCCCCTTCCGTCGCCACTTCGGCCCCCTCCTCTCTCTCGAAAGGGGGGGGGGGGGGGGGTCCAATCCCCTTTTCCTGAATGCCATCGCAATCCCCTACATTTCCCTCGCGACCTCCAGAGCGGGACTCTCGCCTCTCCCCTGAGGTTCGAGAAGAGGCCCCAAGAGGGCCAGTTCCGGCCGAAAGACCAAAGGTCCCCGAGGAACCCCCCCATTGGCAAGCGAGTCCAGTTCCCTGGACCGTGAGGAGGCGAGGGGGAAGCCCAGCAGCCCCTGGCGATGTCAAAGGAGGCCTGGACTTCTCAGAGGCAACAAGAGAGGCCTCCCCCTGAGTGCGCCACGCAGAGAAGTCCACGCCCCCGATTCAACCAGAGAGCCACTCCCGCTTCCCCCTCCCTTCCACCTGCGCCGCGGAAGACGCGGGTAAAAAGCACGACCTATCGCTTCGCCCCTGCATTTTCGAGGGGAAAGCCCGATTGCCCTTTGCTGTGACCGGAGAGTGAAAAGGCTGAGAGTCGTCCCCTCGACTCCCCCTGTCAGAGGCCCACTAACCCCCCACCTCTACAGGTGCCAGTTATAACCTGTGTCCCCGTCTATTCTCCCCCCCCCCTCCGGGGACCCCCCCCGAGGTCCTAGCTCCATGGCCTGACGCGGACCCAGGGCGCTGCAAAGGTGGCGCCTCCTGGCGAATATCCCGAGGCTGCTCGGGGGATAGTCCCCCTGTCCGCTCGAAAGGAGGGCATGGCGACCCCGCCGCTGGGCTAACGCGGGGAGACGGGCCGGGGTACCCGCCGCAACTCGAGAATTGCCACCGCCGCCGCAAGTCGAGAACACAACACCCCCGTGAGGCCACGCCCACTTCCTGAATGCCATCGCAATCCCTACATTCCCTCGCACCTCCAGAGCGGGACTCTCGCCTCTCCTGAGGTTCGAGAAGAGGCCCCAAGGGGCCAGTTCCGGCCGCAAGACCAAAGGTCCCCGAGGAACCCCCATCGGCAAGCGAGTCCAGTTCCCTGGACGTGAGGCGAGGGGAAGCCCAGCAGCCCCTGGCGATGTCAAAGGAGGCCTGGACTTCTCAGAGGCAACAAGAGAGGCTCCCCGAGGCGCCACGCCCCCCCCCGATTCAGAGAGGCCACCCCCGCTTCCCCCTGCGCCGCGCGGAAAAGCACGACCTTCGCCCCTGCATTCGAGGGGAAGCCCGATTGCCCTTGGCTGTGACCGGAGAGAAAGGCTGAGTCCCCTCGACTCCCTGGAGGCCACCCCACAGGTGCCAGTTATACCTGTCCCCTCCCCCCCTCCGGGGACCCCCGAGGGTCCTAGCTCCATGCCTGACGCGGACCCAGGGCGCTGCAGCGCCT
>JAGTYA010000382.1:0-27719 GCA_024291935.2 Okapia johnstoni | reverse complement strand
ATTTTTCCCAATGTCTCCTCGTAGAGAGCTCCCCCCCTGGGGGGGGGGGGAGAATAGGTCTGTTCTGTATGGGGGAAAACTGAGGGGTGTAGGCACACTCACACTAGCGGGTGTCGTGGGGAGGGGGGGGCGTGCGGGGGGGATGGGGAGTGGGTTGGGGCCCGTGGCGGGGTCGCGCGGTGGGAGGAGGGCCGGGGCGGGGGGCTGGGGCGGCTCTGGTGCAATCACAAGACGTGGGGGGTGATTTCCTGGAAAGTCTGTGAAAGATGTCTTCTCAGTGACCTAGGCTCCAAAGCCGGGTTCTTGGTGTGCTCGACAGTGCTGGTTTGTGATAGCACCCTGTTTAGCGGGCTTACTTCCACGATTTGTTCTGGCGTCTTCACAGCCAAATACCTCTCTTGCACCCAGGGAAGACTGAATAAGCAAGTCCCTTGGGCTACCTTTTTTGACTCTAAGGAAGAGACCCTGCAAGGCTGCATCTGGCTGAAAATCACAAGGGGCTGGGAAGTGATACCTGGAAAGTCAGTGAAAGAGGCCACAGTGCCTAGGCTCCAAAACCCCAGGTAAGGGCTTCGACAGTGCCCTGGAACGTGAAGGCACCCTCCACAGCGCTATTTCCCATGTCTGCTCTGTAGCAGAGAGCTCTGGAGACTAGGTCTGTTCTGACTGGGAAAATGAGGCCCTGGGAGCAGAGCCATTGTTCTGGCGTCTTCACAGCCAAACAACCTCTTGCACCAGGGGAAGACTGAATAAGCAGTCCCTTGGGCTACCTTTTTTTGACTCTAAGGAAGAGACCCTGCAAGGCTGCATCTGGCTGAAAATCACAAGGGGCTGGGAAGTGATACCTGGAAAGTCAGTGAAAGAGGCCACAGTGCCTAGGCTCAAAGCCCAGGTAGGGCTTCGACAGTGCCCTGGAACGTGAAGGCACCCTCCACAGCGCTTTTTCCCCATGTCTGCTCTGTAGCAGAGAGCTCTGGAGACTAGGTCTGTTCTGACTGGGGAAACTGAGGCCCTGGGAGCAGAGCCATTGTTCTGGCGTCTTCACAGCCAAACACCTCTTGCACCAGGGAAAGACTGAATAAAGCAGTCCCTTGGGCTACTTTTTTTGACTCTAAGGAAGAGACCCTGCAAGGCTGCATCTGGCTGAAAATCACAAGGGGCTGGGAAAAGTGATACCTGGAAAGTCAGTGAAAGAGGCCCACAGTGCCTAGGCCCCAGCACCCAGGTAAAGGCTTCGACAGTGCAGGGAGCGTCAAGGCACCCTCCACAGAGCTATTTCCCATGTCTGCTCTGTAGCAGAGAGCTCTGGAGACTAGGTCTGTTCTGACTGGGAAACTGAGGCCCTGGGAGCAGAGCCATTGTTCTGGCGTCTTCACAGCCAAACACCTCTTGCACCAGGGAAGACTGAATAAGCAGTCCCTTGGGCTACCTTTTTTGACTCTAAGGAAGAGACCCTGCAAGGCTGCATCTGGCTGAAAATCACAAGGGGCTGGGAAGTGATACCTGGAAAGTCAGTGAAAGAGGCCACAGTGCCTAGGCCCAAAGCACCCGGGTAAGGCTTCGACAAGGCAGGGAGCCTCAAGGAACCCTCCTCAGAGCTATTTCCCATGTCTGCTCTGTAGCAGAGAGCTCTGGAGACTAGGTCTGTTCTGACTGGGAAACTGAGGCCCTGGGAGCAGAGCCATTGTTCTGGCGTCTTCACAGCCAAACACCTCTTGCACCAGGGAAGACTGAATAAGCAGTCCCTTGGGCTACCTTTTTTGACTCTAAGGAAGAGACCCTGCAAGGCTGCATCTGGCTGAAAATCACAAGGGGCTGGGAAGTGATACCTGGAAAGTCAGTGAAAGAGGCCACAGTGCCTAGGCTCCAAAGCACCCAGGTAAGGCTTCGACAGTGCCCTGTGAAAATCACAAGGGGCTGGGAAGTGATACCTGGAAAGTCAGTGAAAGAGGCCACAGTGCCTAGGCTCCAAAGCCCAGGTAAGGGCTTCGACAGTGCCCTGGAACGTGAAGGCACCCTCCACAGCGCTTTTTCCCCATGTCTGCTCTGTAGCAGAGAGCTCTGGAGACTAGGTCTGTTCTGACTGGGAAACTGAGGCCCTGGGAGCAGAGCCATTGTTCTGGCGTCTTCACAGCCAAACACCTCTTGCACCAGGGAAGACTGAATAAGCAGTCCCTTGGGCTACCTTTTGTTGCTCTAAAGGAAGAGGACACCTGCAGGCTGCATCTGGCTGAAAATCTACGGGGGAGGGGATAAGCGACTGTACGCGGGAAATTCAGTGAATTGGCAATGAGGGCCACAGCTCGGCCTCTAGTGCTCCAAAGCCCAGGTAAGGCCTTCTCATCGATAGTAGCCCTGGAACGTTGAAGGGCACCCTCCACAGCGCTTTTTCCACATGTCCAGCTCTGTAGCAGGAGCCTTCTTGGAGACTCTTTTTTCTTCGCTGATCTGGGAAACTGAGGCCCTGGGTGAGAGAGCCTTTGCTGTGACATCTTCCACAGCCAAACACCTTTCTCTTGCACCAGGGAAGATCTGACTTTGATTAAGCAGTTACCTTGGGCTACTTTTTGACTCTAAGGATCTGAGGACCCTGCAAGGTTGCAGCTCTTGAAACTATCACAAGGGGGACTGGGAAACTGATACCCCAGGAAACTCAGTGAAAGGAGGCCTACAGTGCTCTAGGCTCCAAAAGAACCTCTGGGTATAGGCTTGCGACAGACTCAATATTCAGTCCCTTGGGCTACAATATTATACCAATTTTTGACTCTGTTTGAAGAGGGGCTCCCTCAGAGGGCTTTTGCATAACTGAATTCTGGCTAGCAGAACAACACACAAAGGGCTATTTCCGGGGCTGGGAGTGATTCCTCTGGAAATGTCAGTGAAAGAGAAATACACATCTAGGACCAGGGCTAGGCACCCTGGATTATGCTGGGCTTGGGGATTAACCTTCTTTCCCCCAAGGCAAGAAGGGAGCCTGCCAGGAACCAATATTGGCAGAAGAATGACAAGCTATTTCTTTTGTTTTTCCTTTTCTTTACCTGGGAAATTTTTTTTTGAAACAGCAGGGGGGGATAAACACTTCCCTAGATTTCCCTAGCACCGATTGGTTAGGGTTTCCCCTACCTCCCCATGGCGATTGCTCTTAGCAGACAACTATCGAGTCGGAGAGAGTTGAGTCCAGAGTCCACCTGTTGAACGGGTATAGCTGGGAGTGCTATCTGGAATCTAGGTTGTTCTGTCCTGTCGGCCCTGGGAGTCAGCAGCCCCGAGCTGTGGCCTTCTGTTCTGTCTGGAGCGACACTTTCTCTGTCCATAACCCCTCTTGCACACCAGGGAAGACTGAATAAGGCAGTACTCTGGGGCTGATTCCTATCTTTTTGACATCTAAGGAACGTAGAGACCCTGGCAAAGGGCTCGCAATACTGGCCTGAAAATCACAACAAGGTGTGGGGGGCAGGGAAAAGTGATACCTGAATAGTCACGTTGATTGAAAGAGCGGCCACAGATGCTTAGGAGGCCCAGCACCAGGTAGGGCTTCCATACCTCCCCCCAGGCGAGGGTAAGGTTTTCGACGGGGGGGGAGGGGAGGGGGGGGGGGGGGGGGGGGAGTAGGGGGAGGGGAGGGGAGGGAGGTACACACCTCCAACAAGAGCGTATGGCTCCATAGTCTGTTCTGTGCCGAGAGTGATCTGTGTGTCATTGGTCGGGTTATGACTGGGGAGGGAATACCTGAGGGAACCTCCGTGAGCTGTGACTGGGGGGGGGGGGTCTTCCTGCCACTTAATCAGAGGGATGATAGAGTTGGGGGCGGTTTTTGTTGATATTGGAAAGGGGGCCACAGAGCCAAACACCACCTCTTTGACACTATAGGGCAGTGTACCCTACAATAAGAAGTTTCCCTTTGGCCTAAACCAAAACCTTTTGACTCTAAGGGGGATGTGAGACCCTGGACCAAGTCAGCGGTGAAAGGTGCGGCACTGATGCCTAATCAGCGAGCAGGGGGGCAACAGGGAAAGGCTAGCCAAAGTGCTAAGGATACGCATCATTAGGAATGTGTGCGACGGGGGGGGGGGGGGGGGGGGGAGGGGAGCAGTGGTGGAGCGCTTGGTGCTCTGAGTGAGGGGAGGGAGTGATGTGGGGGGGGGGGGGGGGGGGGAGGCTTCGACAGTGCCCTGGAATCATCTGACAGGCAAAACACACTCTCTTCACAAGGGGAATATAGCAGACAGCGCTTGATTTTTTTTCCTTTTTTTTTTTTTTTTTTTTGGAAACCCGGCCACCAACGGCTGGCATCTGGGGGAAAATCACTAGGGTTTTTTTTTTTATTTTTTTTTTTTTTCCACGTGGGAAAGAGGGCCACAGTGGCCTTTTTTGTTTTTTTTTGTTTTTACAACGGCTTCGGAGAGTGTTTCTATTTTTTTTCTTTTTTTTTTTTTTTTTTAGGCGTTTTTTTACCAAATGTCCTCGTATCCTTTAAGCAGACGAGCTGCTGGGGAATATTTTTTTTTTTGTCTGGGAAAAAGGAGGCCACTGGGAAGCGATAGCAATTGTTGTAGCGGCCGTCTCTTCAGAGCACCACCAAACACCTCCTAAAAATAAGGAAAGAAATAAAAAAAAGAAGTCCCCTGGGGCGGCCTACCTAAAAAAACAATAAAAGGTAAAAAAAGGGACCCCGCAAGGCTGCTTCTGGCAGAAGAATAGAAAAGAACCAAGGGTACTAAAATACAGTGAAAAAAAAAATGTAAGTGACGAAGACGACTATAATGACTAGGCCCCAAAGCTGGGGGTGGGTGGAAAACATAAAAAAAAGGGATAACTAATGGATTAAAATAAAAATGTGAGTGGGTCCCTTGTCTGAAACTGCGAGCACGATGCATGAGAGCTACGGCAGTCTCTCTGAACCTGTTCTAAATAAAAAAAATAAACACAAAGCACAAAAAACTAAGCCTTTCTTCTGGCTCCTCTTCAAAAAAAAAAAGAAACTCTGCTCAAGGGAAAGACTTGATTATGTAATCCCTAAAACAACAAAAAAAAACTCTAAGGAAGAGATCTAACAGGCTACATACTAACTCTGACCGAATCCAACTAGGGCGCTCGGTACCCTTTGAATGTAGGTGACGATCAAGCGGGTGTGTGTATGGTTTTGGATTAGGGTTTGGGGCAAGATCTATCACTCAATGACCCGCCCCGTTTAAGCTCTGGTTCGTCAACGTGGATACTTCTGTGCAGAGCGAGAGCCTTCGAGGGACTAGGTATTTTCTGACCCCGGAAAATATGACTTGGGCCCTGGGTAGCAGGTGCCGTTGTTCTGGCGTCGTCACAGCCAAATACTCTCGTGTCTGCACAGGGAAGGACATGAATAAGCCTCGTCCCTTTGTTGCTAACGCTTTTTGAACTCTAGAGGAAGAGACCCTCGACACAACGGCCCGCGCCATCTATGGCTGGAAACATCACAACCTGGGGCTGGGAAGTGATACCTGGAAAGTCAGTGATGAAAGAGCGCCACAGTGCTAGGCCCCAGGAGCACTGCGGGTAGGGCTTCCCCAAGTGCAGGGGAGCCTTCAAGGGAACCTCGCAGAGCTATTTGCCATGTCTGCTCTGGTTTAGTTGTAGAGTGCTCTGGCTGACTAGGGATCTCTCTTCTGACCTGGGGCAAACTGAGGGCCTGGACTATGGCAGAGCCTTTGTGATCTGGCCGTCTTCACAGCCAAACACCACTTGCACCAGGGACAGATTGAATAAGCCAGTCCCCTTGGGCGACCTTTTTCTGAGAATCTAAGGAGAGGACCCTGCAAGGCTGACATCCTGGCTGAAAATCACAAGGGGTGGAGGAAGTGATACCTCTCGCAATGTCAGTTGATTAGAGGCACAGTGCTAGGCTCCAAATGCCCCAGACTGGTTTGTAGGCTTCGACAGTGCCTGAACGTGGTATGCCTCCCTCCACAGGCGTTTTCGTGTCCCCCATGTCCTCCTGGTCTCGTATGATAGAGAGCCTCTTGGAGACTAATGATCTTTTCTTGACTGGGGAAATCCTGAGATGTGGCCCTGGGAGCAGTGAGCCATTCTTTATGGCGTTCTTCAACAGCCCAAATCCACCGCTTGCCAACCAGGCGTGATCGACTTGATTTAGCCAGTTCTTGAGCTACCTTTTTTGGACTATTAAGGGAAGAAGAGACCCCTGCTAATACGGTTATCATGGCTGATGAATAGCTCACTTAAGGGGACTGGGAATGTGGGATACCTGAGCGAAAGGTCTAGTGCGAAGACGGCCACAGTGCCCTAGGCACTCAAAAACACACCAGGTATAGGTTCTTTCTGAAGACTGCCCTGGAAACGCTGATACGGCAACCCTTCCAGCAGAAGCTATGTTTCTGTATGCTCTGCTCTGTATCCAGAGAGTATTATGGATGAGAGACTAGGTATGTTTCTGGACTTGTGGGAAATATGAGCGCCCTCCGGGAGCTGAAGAGCCTCTTTGTTCTGGCGTTCACTTCACAGCCTCAACACCTCTTCGCACCCGGGCAACAGACTTGATAATAAAGCAGGTTCCTTTGGGCTAACCTTTTTTGACACTAAGGAAGAGACACAACGTGCAAGTGAAGGTACCCGGCTTCTGGCTGAAAATGGACATAGGGTCTTTGGAAGTGTACATGAAGTTGGAAGTTCACAAACGTACGCTCGGCCACAAGTGCCTAAGGGCTCCTATGCCCAAGGGTAGGGCTTGCACCCAGTGCCCATGGCAGCTCAATGTATAGGCTATACCATCACGACTCCTTACTGCGCAGTTTTGCTCTGTATTAGTCTGCTCTGGATTGCTGCCGACTTAGGTATGTTCTTTTCTGCATATCTTGACGGCCTTGTGTGCAGTCTCCTTCTCTGTTCTAGACCTGCACTCGCCCCGTTGTCCCTCGCACCCCTTTTTAGGTTGATATCAGACTCTCCCTGCACCTACTTCACCTATACATTCTCCCCTCCTCCTGAAGACCCTCTGCAAGCTTCCTTGCTGCTCTGACAACCAGCCCACGCCTCGCCCACCCCACGTGAATACTGGAAAGTCCCCCCCCCCCTGCCTCTTCTTATCCCTTGCCTTGCTTTCGCACCACACCCAGCACGATGTGTTCCAGAGCAGATGTGCACACAAACCCCCCCCCAAGGAACCCTGACCAGCGTATTTTCACGCACTACCCCCCACACCCCCCCCCCCCCCCCCCCCCAGCACTAGGTCCGTTCTGGACTGGGAAACATGAGTCCCCGTTGCGGGGTCTGAGGGGCACCGGGGCTGCCCCCCCTGAGTCGCTTGCGAGCCCCTGCCCCCCCCCATCGGGAAGACAGAATAAGCCAGTCTCCTGGGCTTCCTTGTTGGACATCGACTGACGTTGAGTCCACGGATCGCAGCCCCTCATTGGCCCTCCCCCTCCTCACTCCTCTCTGGAGGAAAAAAGATGATACCTGGAAAAGTCAGCGAAAAGACAGCGACCACAGTGCCCTAGAAGCCCCACCACACAAACGGCTCAGCGGCCATTCCCCCAAGGTACAGGGATCCGCCTCAAGGAACCTCCTCCTGAGCTATGTCACTCCACCATGTCCCTGCCTCCCCACTGTAGCAAGAGCTCTCGCAGGGACTAGGTCTACTGTTCTGACTGAGTGGACAACTGAGGGCCCTGGGCAGCAGAGCCATTGTTCTGGCGTCTTTCACAGCCAAACACCGCTCTGCAAAAAGCTCCTTATGCAGCAGGGAAAGACTGAAATACAAGCAGTCCCTTGGGCTATCTTACCTATTGACCTTCTTTGGAAACGTGGAAGAGACCCTGCAAAGGAGCTGCATGCATCTGGCTGAAAATCACAAGGGGCTGGGAAAGTGATACCTGGAAAGTCAGTGAAAGAGGCCACAGTGTCCCAGTAGCTCTCCCAACACCCACCTAGTAAGGGTTTATCCACACTTAGCCCCTAAGAGGCAGGGAATCAGTCACAAGGCACACCCTCCCTCCAGAGGCTATTTCCCCAATGTGTGCTGCTGTAGCAGAGAGCAGTCTGGGATGTAACACTAGGTCTGTTCTGACTGGGATAACTGAACTGCCCTGGGAGCAGAGGAGCCACGGTGGTTCTGGCGTGTCTTCACAGCCAAACACTACTCTGAAGCACCAGTGAAGACACTGAATAAGCAGTTCCCTTGGGCTACCTTTTTTGACTCTACACTAGGAAGAGACCCTGCAAGCGCTGCATCTGGCTGAAAAAATCACAAGGGGGCTGATTAAAGTGATACTGGGAGTCAGTGAAAAGAGGCCCACAGTGCCTAGGCTCCAAAGCCCTCTACTGGTAACGGGCTTCGCACAGCTGTGCCCATGGAACGTGAAAGGCACCCTCTCACAGCGCTTTTTCGTCATGTCTCTGTGCTCTGCAGTAAGCAGAGAGCTCTTGAATAAGGTCTCTGTTCTGACTGGGAAAGACTCATGAAGGCCCTGGGCTGCAGAGCCATTGTTTCTGGCCTACGTCTTCACAGCCACAAACCACTTCTTGCACCAGGAATAAGACTGAATAAGCAAGTCCCTTGGGCTACCTTCTCTTATATGAACATCTAAGGTAAGAGACCCTGCAATAGGCTGCATGGCTGAATCTGCTGAAAAATCACAAGGTGCTGGGGAAGTGATAACCTGGAAAGCTCAACGAAAAAGAGGCGCCCACCAGTTGCCTAAGGCTCCAATCAGCCCAGGTAAAGCGGACTTCGACCCAAGGCAGTGCCCTCTGGGATGACGTCCGAAGTGCCACCCCTCCACCATAGCGCTCATGCTTCCCCATGTCCTGAGCACAATGTATGCAGGAGAGCTCTGGAGACTAACCTGCGTCTTGTTCTGACTGGCGGAATACCCGACAGGCCCTGCGTGAGCAGAGCCCAATTTGTTCTGGAGTCTTCAACAGCGCAAAAACCTCTTTGTACACCAGGAAAGCACTGAATAAGCAGTCCCTTTGGGCTATACCTTATTTTT
Organism: Okapia johnstoni; assembly: GCA_024291935.2. Classification (NCBI taxonomy): domain Eukaryota; kingdom Metazoa; phylum Chordata; class Mammalia; order Artiodactyla; family Giraffidae; genus Okapia; species Okapia johnstoni. The sequence continues at coordinate 18,735 of JAGTYA010000382.1, read as the reverse complement.
TGTCTTCACAGCCAAACACCTCTTGCACCAGGGAAGACTGAATAAGCAGTCCCTTGGGGCTACCTTTTTTTTGACTCTAAAGGAAGAGACCCTGCAAGGCTGCATCTGGCTGAAAAATCACAAGGGGCTGGGGAGGTGATACCTGGAAAAGTCAGTGAAATAAGAGGCCACAGTGCCTAGGCTCCAAAAGCCCAGGTAAGGCTTCGACACAGCAAGTGCCCTGGAACGTGAAGGCAACCCTCCACAGCGCTTTTTTTTTTCCCCATGTCTGCTCATGTAGCAGAGAGCTCTGGAGACTAGGTCTCTGTTCTGACTGACTGAAACTGAGAGGCCCTGGGAGCAGAGCCATTGTTCTGGGCGTCTTCACAGGCCACAAAACACCTCTTGCACCAGGGAAGACTGAATAAGCAGTCCCTTGGGCTACCTTTTTTGACTCTAAGGAAGAGAGACCCTGCAAAGGCTGCTTCTGGCTGAAAAATCACAAGGGGCTGGGGAAGTGATACCTGGAAAGTCAGTGAAAAGGCCACAGTGCCTACTAGGCCCTAGCCCCAAGGTAAGGTTAAGGCTTCGACAGTGCCCTGGAACGTGAAGGCACCCTCCTCAGAGCTTTTTCCCCCATGTCTGCCCTCTGTAGCAGAGAGCTCTGGAGACTAGGTCTGTTTCTGACTGGGAAACTGAGGCCCTGGGAGCAGAGCCATTGTTCTGGCGTCTTTCACACAGCCAAACACACCTCTTGCACCAGGGGAAGACTGAATAAATAAGCAGTCCCTTGGGCTACCTTTTTTGACTCTAAGGAAGAGACCCTGCAAGGGCTGCATCTGGTGAAAATCACAAGGGGCTGGGAAGTGATACCTGGAAAGTCAGTGAAAAAGAGGCCACAGTGCCTAGGCTCCAGCACCCCAGGTAAGGCTTCCCCACAGTGCCCTGGAACGTGAAGGCACCCTCCAGAGCTTTTTCCCCCCCATGTCTGCTCTGTAGCAGAGAGCTCTGGAGACTAGGTCTGTTCTGACTGGGAAACTGAGGCCCTGGAGCAGAGCCATTGTTCTGGCGTCTTCACAGCCAAACACACCTCTTGCACCAGGGAAGACTGAATAAGCAGTCCCTTGGGCTACCTTTTTTTGACTCTAAGGAAGAGACCCTGCAAGGCTGCATCTGGCTGAAAATCACAAGGGGCTGGGAAGTGATACCTGGAAAGTCAGTGAAAGAGGCCACACAGTGCCTAGGCTCCCAAAGCCCAGGTAAGGCTTCGACAGTGCCCTGGAACGTGAAGGCACCCTCCACAGCGCTTTTTCCCCATGTCTGCTCTGTAGCAGAGAGCTCTGGAGACTAGGTCTGTCTGTTCTGACTGGGAAAACTGAGGCCCTGGGAGCAGAGCCATTGTTCTGGCGTCTTCACAGCCAAACACCTCTTGCACCAGGGAAGACTGAATAAGCAGTCCCTTGGGCTACCTTTTTTTGACTCTAAGGAAGAGACCCTGCAAGGCTGCATCTGGCTGAAAATCACAAGGGGCTGGGAAGTGATACCTGGAAAGTCAGTGAAAGAGGCCATGACCAGTGCCTAGGCTCCAAAGCACCCGGGTAGGGCTTCCCCCAGGCAGGGAAGGAACGTGGAAGGCACCCTCCTCAGAGCTATTTCCCCATGTCTGCTCTGTAGCAGAGAGCTCTGGAGACTAGGTCTGTTCTGACTGGGAAACTGAGGCCCTGGGAGCAGAGCCATTGTTCTGGCGTCTTCACAGCCAAACACCTCTTGCACCAGGGAAGACTGAATAAGCAGTCCCTTGGGCTACCTTTTTTGACTCTAAGGAAGAGAGACCCTGCAAGGCTGCATCTGGCTGAAAATCACAAGGGGCTGGGAAGTGATACCTGGAAAGTCAGTGAAAAGAGGCCACACAGTGCCTAGGCTCCAAAGCCCAGGTAAGGCTTCGACAGTGCCCTGGAACGTGAAGGAACCCCTCCTCAGAGCTTTTTTCCCCATGTCTGCTCTGTAGCAGAGAGCTCTGGAGACTAGGTCTGTTTCTGACTGGGAAACTGAGGCCCTGGGGAGCAGAGCCCATTGTTCTGGCGTCTTCACAGCCAAACACACCTCTTGCACCAGGGAAGACTGAATAAGCAGTCCCTTGGGCTACCTTTTTTGACTCTAAGGAAGAGACCCTGCAAGGCTGCATCTGGCTGAAAATCACAAGGGGCTGGGAAGTGATACCTGGAAAGTCAGTCAGTGAAAGAGGCCACAGTGTGCCTAGGCTCCAAAGCACCCAGGTAAGGCTTCCCCAGTGGCAGGGAACCTCAAGGAACCCTCCTCAGAGCTTTTTTCCCCCATGTCTGCTCTGTAGCAGAGAGCTCTGGAGACTAGGTCTGTTCTCTGACTGGGAAAACTGAGGCCCTGGGAGCAGAGCCATTGTTCTGGCGTCTTCACAGCCAAACACCTCTTGCACAGGGAAGACTGAATAAGCAGTCCCTTGGGCTACCCTTTTTTGACTCTAAGGAAGAGACCCTGCAAGGCTGCATCTGGCTGAAAAATCACAAGGGGCTGGGAAGTGATACCTGGAAAGTCAGTGAAAGAGGCCACAGTGCCTAGGCCCCAAAGCCCAGGTAAGGTAGGGCTTCCCCAAGTGCCCTGAGACGTCAAGGAACCCCCTCAGAGCTTTTTTCCCCATGTCTGTCTGCTCTGTAGCAGAGAGCTCTGGAGACTAGGTCTGTTCTGACTGGGAAAACTGAGGCCCTGGAGCAGAGCCATTGTTCTGGCGTCTTCACAGCCAAACACACCTTTGCACCAGGGAAGACTGAATAAGCAGTCCCTTGGGCTACCTTTTTTTGACTCTAAGGAAGAGACCCTGCAAGGCTGCATCTGGCTGAAAAAATCAAGGGGCTGGGGAAGTGATACCTGGAAAGTCAGTGAAAGAGGCCCACAGTGCCTAGGCTCCCAAAGCCCAGGTAAGGGGCTTCTCGCCCAAGTGCCCTGGAACGTGAAGGAACCCTCCACAGCGCTTTTTTCCCCATGTCTGCTCTGTAGCAGAGAGCTCTGGAGACTAGGTCTGTTCTGACTGGGAAACTGAGGCCCTGGGGCAGCAGAGCCATTGTTTGTTCTGCGTCTTCACAGCCAAACACCTCTTGCACCAGGGAAGACTGAATAAGCAGTCCTTGGGCTTGGCTACCCTTTTTTGACTCTAAGGAAGAGACCCCCTGCAAGGCTGCATCTGGCTGAAAATCACAAGGGGCTGGGAAGTGATACCTGGAAAAGTCAGTGAAAAAGAGGCCACAGTGCCTAGGCTCCAAAGCCCAGGTAAGGCTTCGACAGTGCCCTGGAACCTGAAGGAACCCCCCTCAGCGCTATTTTCCCCCCATGTCTGCTCTGTAGCAGAGAGCTCTGGAGACTAGGTCTGTTCTGACTGGGGAAAACTGAGGCCCTGGGAGCAGAGCCATTGTTCTGGGCGTCTTCACAGCAGAAACACCTCTTGCACCAGGGAAGACTGAATAAGCAGTCCCTTGGGCTACCTTTTTTTGACTCTAAGGAAGAGACCTGCTGCAAGGCTGCATCTGGCTGAAAAATCACAAGGGGGCTGGGAAGTGATACCTGGAAAGTCAGTGAAAGAGGCCACAGTGCCTAGGCTCCCAAGCAAAGCCCAGGTAGGCTTTCCCAAGCAGTGCCCTGGAACGTGAAAGGAACCCTCCACAGCGCTTTTTTTTCCCCATGTCTGCTCTGTAGCAGCAGAGCTCTGGAGACTAGGTCTGTTCTGACTGGGAAAACTGAGGCCCTGGGAGCAGAGCCATTGTTCTGGCGTCTTCACAGCCAAACACCTCTTGCACCAGGGGAAAGACTGAAAGCAGTCAGTCCCTTGGGCTACCTTTTTGACTCTAAGGAAGAGACCCCTGCAAGGCTGCATCTGGCTGGCTGAAAATCACAAGGGGCTGGGAAGTGATACCTGGAAAGTCAGTGAAAAGAGGCACAGTGCCTAGGCCCCAAGCACCCGGTAGGGTAAGGGCTAGGTAAGGCTTCGCAGGGATGTCTCCCAGACAGCTCTGGAGCCTGGAAGGAACCCACCCTCCTCAGAGCAGCTTTTTTCCCATGTCTGTCTGCTCTGTAGCAGAGAGCTCTGGAGACTAGGTCTGTTCTGACTGGGAAAACTGAGGCCCTGGGAGCAGAGCCATTTGTTCTGGCGTCTGGCTCTTCACAGCCAAACACCTCTTGCACCAGGGAAGAGACTGAATAAGCAGTCCCCTTGGGCTACCTTTTTTGACTCTAAAGGGAAGAGACCCTGCAAGGCTGCTGCATCTGGCTGAAAATCACAAGGGGCTGGGAAAGTGATACCTGGAAAGTCAGTGAAAGAGGCCACAGTGTGCCTAGGCTCCAGCAAGCCCCAGGTAGGGCTTCGACAGTGGCAGGGAGACGTGAAGGAACCCTCCTCAGCGCTTTTTCCCCATGTCTGCTCTGTAGCAGAGAGAGCTCTGGAGACTAGGTCTGTTCTGACTGGGAAACTGAGGCCCTGGGAGCAGAGCCATTGTTCTGGCGTCTTCACAGCCAAACACCTCTTTGCACCAGGGAAAGACTGAATAAGCAGTCCCCTTGGGCTACCTTTTTTGACTCTAAGGAAGAGACCCTGCAAGGCTGCATCTGGCTGAAAATCACAAGGGGCTGGGGGAAGTGATACCTGGAAAAGTCAGTGAAAGAGGCCACAGTGCCCTAGGCTCCAAAGCCCAAGGGTAAGGCTTCGACAAGGCCCTGGAACGTGAAGGAACCCTCCCTCAGAGCTATTTTTTCCCCATGTCTGCTCTGTAGCAGAGAGAGCTCTGGAGACTAGGTCTGTTCTGACTGGGAAACTGAGGCCCTGGGAGCAGAGCCATTGTTCTGGCGTCTTCACAGCCAAACACCTCTTGCACCAGGGGAAGACTGAATAAGCAGTCCCTTGGGCTACCTTTTTTTTGACTCTAAGGAAGAGAGACCCTGCAAGGCTGCATCTGGCTGAAAATCACAAGGGGCTGGGAAGTGATACCTGGAAAGTCAGTGAAAGAGGCCACAGTGCCTAGGCCTCCAAAAGCCCCCAGGTAGGGCTTTCCCAGGCAGGGGGAGCCTCAAAAGGAACCCTCCTCAGAGCTTTTTCCCCATGTCTGCTCTGTAGCAGAGAGCTCTGGAGACTAGGTCTGTTCTGACTGGGAAACTGAGGCCCTGGGAGCAGAGCCATTGTTCTGGCGTCTTCACAGCCAAACACCTCTTGCACCAGGGAAGACTGAATAAGCAGTCCCTTGGGCTACCTTTTTTGACTCTAAGGAAGAGACCCTGCAAGGCTGCATCTGGCTGAAAAATCACAAGGGGCTGGGAAGTGATACCTGGAAAAAGTCAGTGAAAGAGGCCACACAGTGCCTAGGCTCCAAAGCACCCCAGGGGTAAGGGCTTCGACCCCAGTGCCCTGGAACGTGAAGGCACCCTCCCACACAGCGCTTTTTTCCCCATGTCTGCTCTGTAGTAGCAGAGAGCTCTGGAGACTAGGTCTGTTCTGACTGGGAAACTGAGGCCCTGGGAGCAGAGCCATTGTTCTGGCGTCTTCACAGCCAAACACCTCTTGCACCAGGGAAGACTGAAATAAGCAGTCCCTTGGGCTACCTTTTTTTTGACTCTAAGGAAGAGAGACCCTGCAAAGGCTGCATCTCTGGCTGAAAAAACACAAGGGGCTGGGAAGTGATACCTGGAAAGTCAGTGAAAAGAGGCCACAGTGCCTAGGCCCCAAAGCCAGGTAAGGCTTCGACAGTGCAGAAGCCTGAAGGAACCCTCCTCAGAGCTTTTTTCCCCCATGTGCTGCTCTGTAGCAGAGAGCTCTGGAGACTAGGTCTGTTCTGACTGGGGGAAACTGAGGCCCTGGGAGCAGAGCCATTGTTCTGGCGTCTTCACAGCCAAACACCTCTTGCACCAGGGAAGACTGAATAAGCAGTCCCTTGGGCTACCTTTTTTGACTCTAAGGAAGAGAGAGACCCTGCAAGGCTGCATCTGGCTGAAAAAAATCACAAGGGGCTGGGAAGTGATACCTGGAAAGTCAGTGAAAGAGGCCACAGTGCCTAGGCTCCAAAGCCCAGGGTAAGGGGCTTCGACAGTGCCCTGGAGCCTGAAGGAACCCTCTCCTCAGAGCTATTTTTTCCCATGTCTGCTCTGTAGCAGAGAGCTCTGGAGACTAGGTCTGTTCTGACTGGGAAACTGAGGCCCTGGGAGCAGAGAGCCATTGTTCTGGCGTCTTCACAGCCAAACACCTCTTGCACCAGGGAAGACTGAATAAGCAGTCCCTTGGGCTACCTTTTTTTTGACTCTAAGGAAGAGACCCTGCAAAGGCTGCATCTGGCTGAAAATCACAAGGGGCTGGGAAGTGATACCTGGAAAGTCAGTGAAAGAGGCCACAGTGCCTAGGCTCCAAAGCCCAGGTAAGGGTAGGGCTTCCCCAAGGCCCTGGAACGTCAAGGGCCCCTCCACAGCGCTTTTTCCCCATGTGCTGCTCTGTAGCAGAGAGCTCTGGAGACTAGGTCTGTTCTGACTGGGAAACTGAGGCCCTGGGAGCAGAGCCATTGTTCTGGCGTCTTCACAGCCAAACACCTCTTGCACACCAGGGAAGACTGAATAAGCAGTCCCTTGGGCTACCTTTTTTGACTCTAAGGAAGAGACCCTGCAAGGCTGCATCTGGCTGAAAATCACAAGGGGGGCTGGAAAGTGATACCTGGAAAGTCAGTGAAAAAGAGGCCCACAGTGCCTAGGCCCCCAAAGCCCAGGTAGTAGGGCTTCCCCAGTGCAGGGAACGTGAAGGGAACCCTCCTCAGCGCTTTTTCCCCATGTCTGCTCTGTAGCAGCAGAGAGCTCTGGAGACTAGGTCTGTTCTGACTGGGAAACTGAGGCCCTGGGAGCAGAGCCATTGTTCTGGCGTCTTCACAGCCAAAAACACCTCTTGCACCAGGGAAGACTGAATAAGCAGTCCCTGGGCTACCTTTTTTGACTCTAAGGAAGAGACCCTGCAAGGCTGCATCTGGCTGAAAATCACAAGGGGCTGGGAAGTGATACCTGGAAAGTCAGTGAAAGAGGCCACAGTGCCTAGGCTCCCAAAGCCCCAGGGTAGGGCTTCGACAGTGCCCTGGAACGTCAAGGCACCCTCCACAGAGCTATTTCCCCATGTCTGCTCTGTGTAGCAGAGAGCTCTGGAGACTAGGTCTGTTCTGACTGGGAAACTGAGGCCCTGGGAGCAGAGCCATTGTTTCTGGCGTCTTCACAGCCAAACACCTCTTGCACCAGGGGAAGACAATAAGCAGTCCCTTGGGCTACCCTTTTTTGACTCTAAGGAAGAGACCCTGCAAGGCTGCATCTGGCTGAAAATCACAAGGGGCTGGGAAGTGATACCTGGAAAGTCAGTGAAAGAGGCCCACAGTGCCTAGGCTCCAAAGCCCCGGGTAGGGCTTCGACAGTGCCCTGGAACGTGAAGGCACCCTCCTCAGCGCTTTTTCCCCATGTCTGCTCTGTAGCAGAGAGCTCTGGAGACTAGGTCTGTTCTGACTGGGAAACTGAGGCCCTGGGAGCAGAGCCATTGTTCTGGCGTCTTCACAGCCAAACACCTCTTGCACCAGGGAAGACTGAATAAGCAGTCCCTTGGGCTACCTTTTTTGACTCTAAGGAAGAGACCCTGCAAGGCTGCATCTGGCTGAAAATCACAAGGGGCTGGGAAGAAGTGATTCGACAGTGCCCTGGAACGTGAAGGAACCCTCCACAGAGCTTTTTCCCCATGTCTGCTCTGTAGCAGAGAGCTCTGGAGACTAGGTCTGTTCTGACTGGGAAACTGAGGCCCTGGGAGCAGAGCCATTGTTCTGGCGTCTTCACAGCCAAACACCTCTTGCACCAGGGAAGACTGAATAAGCAGTCCCTTGGGCTACCTTTTTTGACTCTAAGGAAGAGACCCTGCAAGGCTGCATCTGGCTGAAAATCACAAGGGGCTGGGAAGTGATACCTGGAAAGTCAGTGAAAAGAGGCCACAGTGCCTAGGCTCCAAAGCCCAGGTAAGGGCTTCGACAGTGCCAGGGAGCGTCAAGGCACCCCTCCACAGCGCTATTTCCCCCATGTCTGCTCTGTAGCAGAGAGCTCTGGAGACTAGGTCTGTTCTGACTGGGAAACTGAGGCCCTGGGAGCAGAGCCATTGTTCTGGCGTCTTCACAGCCAAACACCTCTTGCACCAGGGAAGACTGAATAAGCAGTCCCCTTGGGCTACCTTTTTTGACTCTAAGGAAGAGACCCTGCAAGGCTGCATCTGGCTGAAAATCACAAGGGGCTGGGAAGTGATACCTGGAAAGTCAGTGAAAGAGGCCACAGTGCCTAGGCTCCAAAGCCCAGGTAAGGGCTTCCCCAAGTGCCAGGGAACGTCAAGGCACCCTCCTCAGAGCTTTTTCCCCATGTCTGCTCTGTAGCAGAGAGCTCTGGAGACTAGGTCTGTTCTGACTGGGAAACTGAGGCCCTGGGAGCAGAGCCATTGTTCTGGCGTCTTCACAGCCAAACACCTCTTGCACCAGGGAAGACTGAATAAGCAGTCCCTTGGGCTACCTTTTTTGACTCTAAGGAAGAGACCCTGCAAGGCTGCATCTGGCTGAAAATCACACAAGGGGCTGGGAAGTGATACCTGGAAAGTCAGTGAAAGAGGCCACAGTGCCTAGGCTCCAAAGCCCAGGTAAGGCTTCGACAGTGCCCTGGAACGTCAAGGCACCCTCCACAGCGCTTTTTCCCCATGTCTGCTCTGTAGCAGAGAGCTCTGGAGACTAGGTCTGTTCTGACTGGGAAACTGAGGCCCTGGGAGCAGAGCCATTGTTCTGGCGTCTTCACAGCCAAACACCTCTTGCACCAGGGAAGACTGAATAAGCAGTCCCTTGGGCTACCTTTTTTGACTCTAAGGAAGAGACCCCTGCAAGGCTGCATCTGGCTGAAAATCACAAGGGGCTGGGAAGTGATACCTGGAAAGTCAGTGAAAGAGGCCACAGTGCCTAGGCTCCAAAGCCCAGGTAAGGGCTTCGACAGTGCCCTGGAACGTGAAGGCACCCCTCCACAGCGCTTTTTCCCCATGTCTGCTCTGTAGCAGAGAGCTCTGGAGACTAGGTCTGTTCTGACTGGGAAACTGAGGCCCTGGGAGCAGAGCCATTGTTCTGGCGTCTTCACAGCCAAACACCTCTTGCACCAGGGAAGACTGAATAAGCAGTCCCTTGGGCTACCTTTTTTGACTCTAAGGAAGAGACCCTGCAAGGCTGCATCTGGCTGAAAATCACAAGGGGCTGGGAAGTGATACCTGGAAAGTCAGTGAAAGAGGCCACAGTGCCTAGGCTCCAAAGCCCAGGTAAGGGCTTCCCCAAGGCCCTGGGAACGTCAAGGCACCCTCCTCAGAGCTTTTTCCCCATGTCTGCTCTGTAGCAGAGAGCTCTGGAGACTAGGTCTGTTCTGACTGGGAAACTGAGGCCCTGGGAGCAGAGCCATTGTTCTGGCGTCTTCACAGCCAAACACCTCTTGCACCAGGGAAGACTGAATAAGCAGTCCCTTGGGCTACCTTTTTTTGACTCTAAGGAAGAGACCCTGCAAGGCTGCATCTGGCTGAAAATCACAAGGGGCTGGGAAGTGATACCTGGAAAGTCAGTGAAAGAGGCCACAGTGCCTAGGCTCCAAAGCCCAGGTAAGGGCTTCGACAGTGTGCCCTGGAACGTGAAGGCACCCTCCACAGCGCTTTTTCCCCATGTCTGCTCTGTAGCAGAGAGCTCTGGAGACTAGGTCTGTTCTGACTGGGAAACTGAGGCCCTGGGAGCAGAGCCATTGTTCTGGCGTCTTCACAGCCAAACACCTCTTGCACCAGGGAAGACTGAATAAGCAGTCCCTTGGGCTACCTTTTTTGACTCTAAGGAAGAGACCCTGCAAGGCTGCATCTGGCTGAAAATCACAAGGGGCTGGGAAGTGATACCTGGAAAGTCAGTGAAAGAGGCCACAGTGCCTAGGCTCCAAAGCCCAGGTAAGGCTTCCCCACAGTGCCCTGGAACGTGAAGGCACCCTCCACAGCGCTTTTTCCCCATGTCTGCTCTGTAGCAGAGAGCTCTGGAGACTAGGTCTGTTCTGACTGGGAAACTGAGGCCCTGGGAGCAGAGCCATTGTTCTGGCGTCTTCACAGCCAAACACCTCTTGCACCAGGGAAGACTGAATAAGCAGTCCCTTGGGCTACCTTTTTTGACTCTAAGGAAGAGACCCTGCAAGGCTGCATCTGGCTGAAAAATCACAAGGGGCTGGGAAGTGATACCTGGAAAGTCAGTGAAAGAGGCCACAGTGCCTAGGCTCCAAAGCCCAGGTAAGGCTTCGACAGTGCCCCTGGAACCTGAAGGCACCCTCCACAGAGCTTTTTTCCCCATGTCTGCTCTGTAGCAGAGAGCTCTGGAGACTAGGTCTGTTCTGACTGGGAAACTGAGGCCCTGGGAGCAGAGCCATTGTTCTGGCGTCTTCACAGCCAAACACCTCTTGCACCAGGGAAGACTGAATAAGCAGTCCCTTGGGCTACCTTTTTTGACTCTAAGGAAGAGACCCTGCAAGGCTGCATCTGGCTGAAAATCACAAGGGGCTGGGAAGTGATACCTGGAAAGTCAGTGAAAGAGGCCACAGTGCCTAGGCTCCAAAGCCCAGGTAAGGCTTCCCCAAGTGCCCTGGAACGTCAAGGAACCCTCCTCAGAGCTATTTCCCCATGTCTGCTCTGTAGCAGAGAGCTCTGGAGACTAGGTCTGTTCTGACTGGGAAACTGAGGCCCTGGGAGCAGAGCCATTGTTCTGGCGTCTTCACAGCCAAACACCTCTTGCACCAGGGAAGACTGAATAAGCAGTCCCTTGGGCTACCTTTTTTGACTCTAAGGAAGAGACCCTGCAAGGCTGCATCTGGCTGAAAATCACAAGGGGCTGGGAAGTGATACCTGGAAAGTCAGTGGAAGAGGCCACAGTGCCTAGGCTCCAAAGCCCGGGTAGGGCTTCCCCAAAGCCCTGGAACGTCAAGGAACCCTCCTCAGAGCTATTTCCCCCATGTCTGCTCTGTAGCAGAGAGCTCTGGAGACTAGGTCTGTTCTGACTGGGAAACTGAGGCCCTGGGAGCAGAGCCATTGTTCTGGCTTCTTCACAGCCAAACACCTCTTGCACCAGGGAAGCCTGAATAAGCACTCCCTTGGGTAAGCACTCCCTTGGGCTACCTTTTATGCCTCTAAGAAGACATCCTTCCAGGGTGCCTTTGGCTGAAAATCACAAGGGGCTGGAAAGTGCTACCTGGAAAGTCAGTGGAAGAAGCCACAGTGCCTAGGCCCCACCACCCGAGTAGGGCTTCCCCAAGCCAGGGAACCTCAAGGAACTCTTCTTAGATGTATTGCCACATGTGTGCTCTGTAGCAGAGAGGTCTGGAGACTAGGTCTGTTCTGACTGGGAAACTGAGGCGCTGGAGCAGACCCATTGTTGTGGCTACTTAACAGACAAACACCTCTTGCACCAGGGATGTCTGAATAAGGACTCCCTTGGGCTATCTTTTATGACTCTAAGGAAGAGACCCTGCCAGGCTCCATTTGGGTGAAAAGCACAAGGGGCTGGAAAGTGCTAGCTGGAAATTCAGCGGTAGGGGCCATTGTGCCTAGGCCCCACCGCCCCGGTAGGGCTTCACCAAGCCCGTGAACGTCAAGGCACCCTCCTCAGAGCTAATGGCCCATGTGTGCTCTGTAGCATAGAGCTCTGGATACTAGGCTTGGTCTGACTAGGAAACTGAGACATGGAGGCAAACCTATTGTTGTCCATTCATAACAGCAAACACCTGTTTCGCCAGGGAAATTGGATAAGCACTCCCTTGGGCTACCTTTTATGACTCTAAGGAAGAGAGACTGCCAGGCTGTCTTTGGCTGAAAATCACAAGGGGCTGGAAAGTGCTACCTGGAAAGTCAGTGGAAGAGGCCACAGTGCCTAGGCCCCACCGCCCGGGTAGGGCTTCCCCAAGCCCGTGAACGTCAAGGCACCCTCCACAGAGCTAATGCCCCATGTGTGCTCTGTAGCAGAGAGCTCTGGATACTAGGCATGGTCTGACTAGGAAACTGAGGCCTGAAGGCAAACCCATTGTTGTCCCTTCATAACAGCAAACACCTGTTTCGCCAGGGAAGATTGGATAAGCACGCCCTTGGGCTACCTTTTATGACTCTAAGGAAGAGACCATGCCAGGCTGCCTTTGGCTGAAAATCACAAGGGGCTGGAAAGTGCTACCTGGAAAGTCAGTGGAAGAAGCCACAGTGCCTAGGCCCCACCGCCCGGGTAGGGCTTCCCCAAGCAAGGGAACCTCAAGGAACACTCCTGAGAGCTATTGCCCCGTGTGTGCTCTGTAGCAGCAGAGAGAGTCTGGAGATTACTAAGGCTGTTCTGACTGGGAAACTGAGGCCCTGGGAGCAGACCCATTGCTGTGGCTTCTTAACAGACAAACACTTCTTCCACCAGGGAAGCTTGAATAAACACTCCCTTGGGCTATCTTTTATGTCTCTAAGGAAGAGACCCTGCCAGGCTGCCTTTGGCTGAAAATCAGAAGTGACTGGAAAGTGCTACCTGGAAAGTCAGTGGAAGAGGACACAGTGCCTAGGCCCCACCGCCCAGGTAGGGCTTCCCCAAGCCAGGGAACCTCAAGGAACACTCCTCAGAGCTATTGCCCCATATGTGCCCTGTAGCAGAGAGCTCTAGATACTAGGTCTGTTCTGACTGGGAAACTCAGGCCTGGGAGCAGACCCATTATTGTGGCTTCTTAACAGCCAAACACCTCTTGCACCAGGGAAGCCTGAATAAGCACTCCCTTGGGCTACCTTTTATGACTCTAAGGAAGAGACCCTGCCAGGCTGTCTTTGGCTGAAAATCACAAGGGGCTGGAAAGTGCTACCTGGAAAGTCAGTGGAAGAGGCCACAGTGCCTAGGTCCCACCGCCCGCGTAGGGCTTCCCCAAGCCAGGGAACATCAAGTAACACTCCTCAGAGTTATTGCCCCATGTGTGCTCCATAGCAGAGAGCTCTGGAGACTATTAGGTCTCTTCTGATTGGGAAACTGAGACCCTGGGAGCAGACCCATTGTTCTGCCTTCTTAACAGACAAACACCTCTTGCACCAGGGAAGCCTGAATAAGCACTCCCTTGGGCTACCTTTTATGACTCTAAGGAAGAGACCCTGCCAGGCTGCCTTTTTCCTGAAAATCACAAGGGGCTGGAAAGTGCTACCTGGAAAGTCAGTGGAAGAGGCCACAGTGCCTAGGCCGCACCGCCCGGGTAGGGCTTCCCCAAGCCAGGGAACCTCAAGGAACACTCCTCAGAGCTATTGCCCCATGTGTGCACTGTAGCAGAGAGGTCTGGAGACTAGGACTGTTCTGACGGGGAAACTGAGGCCCTGGAAACAGACCCATTGTTGTGGCTTCTTAACAGACAAAAACCTCTTGTACCAGGGAAGCTTGAATAAGCACTCCCTTGGGTTACCTTTTATAAATGTAAGAAAGAGACCCTGTCAGGCTGCCTTTGGCTGAAAATCACAAGGGGCTGGAAAGTGCTACCTGGAAAGTCCGTGGAAGGGGCCACAGTGCCTAGGCCGCACCGACCGGGTAGGGCTTCCCCAAGCCAGGGAACCTCAAGGAACACTCCTCTGAGCTATTGCCCCATGTGTGCTCTGTAGCAGAGAGGTCTGGAGACTACTAGGTCTGTTCTCTGACTGGGAACATGAGGGCCTGGGAGCAGACCCATTCTTGTGGCTTCTTAACAGACAAAAACAGCTCTTGCACCAGGGAAGCTTGAATAAGCACTCCCTTGGGCTACCTTTTATGACTCTAAGTAAGAGAACGTGCCAGGTTGCCTTTAGTTGCAAATCACAAGGTGCTGGAAAGTGCTACCTGGAAAGTCAGTGGAAGAGGCCACAGTGCCTAGGCCCCACCGCCCGGGTAGGGCTTCCCCAAGCCCGTGAACGTCAAGGCACCCTCCTCAGAGCTAATGCCCCATGTGTGCTCTGTAGCAGAGAGCTCTGGATACTAGGCCTGGTCTGACTAGGAAACTGAGGCTGAAGGCAAACCCATTGTTGTCCCTTCATAACAGCAAACACCTGTTTCGCCAGGGAAGATTGGATAAGCACTCCCTTGGGCTACCTTTTATGACTCTAAGGAAGAGACCATGCCAGGCTGCCTTTGGCTGAAAATCACAAGGGGCTGGAAAGTGCTACCTGGAAAGTCAGTGGAAGAAGCCACAGTGCCTAGGCCCCACCGCCCGGGTAGGTCTTCCCCAAGCAAGGGAACCTCAAGAAACACTCCTGAGAGCTATTGCCCCGTGTGTGCTCTGTAGCAGAGAGCTCTGGAGATTACTACGGCTGTTCTGACGGGGAAACTGAGGCCCTGGGAGCAGACCCATTGCTGTGGCTTCTTAACAGACAAACACTTCTTCCACCAGGGAAGCTTGAATAAACACTCCCTTGGGCTATCTTTTATGTCTCTAAGGAAGAGACCCTGCCAGGCTGCCTTTGGCTGAAAATCAGAAGTGACTGGAAAGTGCTACCTGGAAAGTCAGTGGAAGAGGACACAGTGCCTAGGCCCCACCGCCCGGGTAGGGCTTCCCCAAGCCAGGGAACCTCAAGGAACACTCCTCAGAGCTATTGCCCCATATGTGCCCTGTAGCAGAGAGCTCTAGATACTAGGTCTGTTCTGACTGGGAAACTCAGGCCCTGGGAGCAGACCCATTATTGTGGCTTCTTAACAGCCAAACACCTCTTGCACCAGGGAAGCCTGAATAAGCACTCCCTTGGGCTACCTTTTATGACTCTAAGGAAGAGACCCTGCCAGGCTGGCTTTGGCTGAAAATCACAAGGGGCTGGAAAGTGCTACCTGGAAAGTCAGTGGAAGAGGCCACAGTGCCTAGGCCCCACCGCCCGGGTAGGGCTTCCCCAAACCGTGGAACCTCAAGGAACACTCCTCAGAGCTATTGCCCCATGTGTGCTCTGTATCAGAGAGCTGTGGAGACTAGGTCTGTTCTGACTGGGAAATTGAGGCCCTGGGATCAGACCCATTGTTGTGGCTTCTTAACAGACAAACACCTCTTTCACCAGGGAAGCTTGAATAAGCACTCCCTTGGGCTACCTTTTATGCCTCTAAGAAGACATCCTTCCAGGGTGCCTTTGGCTGAAAATCACAAGGGGCTGGAAAGTGCTACCTGGAAAGTCAGTGGAAGAAGCCACAGTGCCTAGGCCCCACCACCCGAGTAGGGCTTCCCCAAGCCAGGGAACCTCAAGGAACTCTTCTTAGATGTATTGCCACATGTGTGCTCTGTAGCAGAGAGGTCTGGAGACTAGGTCTGTTCTGACTGGGAAACTGAGGCGCTGGAGCAGACCCATTGTTGTGACTACTTAACAGACAAACACCTCTTGCACCAGGGATGTCTGAATAAGGACTCCCTTGGGCTATCTTTTATGACTCTAAGGAAGAGACCCTGCCAGGCTCCATTTGGGTGAAAAGCACAAGGGGCTGGAAAGTGCTAGCTGGAAATTCAGCGGTAGGGGCCATTGTGCCTAGGCCCCACCGCCCCGGTAGGGCTTCACCAAGCCCGTGAACGTCAAGGCACCCTCCTCAGAGCTAATGGCCCATGTGTGCTCTGTAGCATAGAGCTCTGGATACTAGGCTTGGTCTGACTAGGAAACTGAGACATGGAGGCAAACCTATTGTTGTCCATTCATAACAGCAAACACCTGTTTCGCCAGGGAAATTGGATAAGCACTCCCTTGGGCTACCTTTTATGACTCTAAGGAAGAGACCCTGCCAGGCTGTCTTTGGCTGAAAATCACAAGGGGCTGGAAAGTGCTACCTGGAAAGTCAGTGGAAGAGGCCACAGTGCACAGTGCCAGGCCCCACCGCCCGGGTAGGGCTTCCCCAAGCCCGTGAACGTCAAGGCACCCTCCACAGAGCTAATGCCCCATGTGTGCTCTGTAGCAGAGAGCTCTGGATACTAGGCATGGTCTGACTAGGAAACTGAGGCCTGAAGGCAAACCCATTGTTGTCCCTTCATAACAGCAAACACCTGTTTCGCCAGGGAAGATTGGATAAGCACGCCCTTGGGCTACCTTTTATGACTCTAAGGAAGAGACCCTGCCAGGCTGCCTTTGGCTGAAAATCACAAGGGGCTGGAAAGTGCTACCTGGAAAGTCAGTGGAAGAAGCCACAGTGCCTAGGCCCCACCGCCCGGGTAGGGCTTCCCCAAGCAAGGGAACCTCAAGGAACACTCCTGAGAGCTATTGCCCCGTGTGTGCTCTGTAGCAGAGAGCTCTGGAGATTACTAAGGCTGTTCTGACTGGGAAACTGAGGCCCTGGGAGCAGACCCATTGCTGTGGCTTCCTTAACAGACAAACACTTCTTCCACCAGGGAAGCTTGAATAAACACTCCCTTGGGCTATCTTTTATGTCTCTAAGGAAGAGACCCTGCCAGGCTGCCTTTGGCTGAAAATCAGAAGTGACTGGAAAGTGCTACCTGGAAAGTCAGTGGAAGAGGACACAGTGCCTAGGCCCCACCGCCCAGGTAGGGCTTCCCCAAGCCAGGGAACCTCAAGGAACACTCCTCAGAGCTATTGCCCCATATGTGCCTCTGTAGCAGAGAGCTCTGGATACTAGGTCTGTTCTGACTGGGAAAACTGAGGCCCTGGGAGCAGACCCATTGTTGTGGCTTCTTAACAGACAAACACCTCTTGCACCAGGGAAGCTTGAATAAGCACTCCCTTGGGCTACCTTTTATGACTCTAAGGAAGAGACCCTGCCAGGCTGCCTTTGGCTGAAAATCACAAGGGGCTGGAAAGTGCTACCTGGAAAGTCAGTGGAAGAGGCCACAGTGCCTAGGCCCCACCGCCCGGGTAGGGCTTCCCCAAGCCAGGGAACCTCAAGGAACACTCCTCAGAGCTATTGCCCCATATGTGCCCTGTAGCAGAGAGCTCTAGATACTAGGTCTGTTCTGACTGGGAAACTCAGGCCCTGGGAGCAGACCCATTATTGTGGCTTCTTAACAGCCAAAAACACCTCTTGCACCAGGGAAGCCTGAATAAGCACTCCCTTGGGCTACCTTTTATGACTCTAAGGAAGAGACCCTGCCAGGCTGTCTTTGGCTGAAAATCACAAGGGGCTGGAAAGTGCTACCTGGAAAGTCAGTGGAAGAGGCCACAGTGCCTAGGCCCCACCGCCCGGGTAGGGCTTCCCCAAACCGGGGAACCTCAAGGAACACTCCTCAGAGCTATTGCCCCATGTGTGCTCTGTATCAGAGAGCTGTAGAGACTAGGTCTGTTCTGACTGGGAAATTGAGGCCCTGGGATCAGACCCATTGTTGTGGCTTCTTAACAGACAAACACCTCTTTCACCAGGGAAGCTTGAATAAGCACTCCCTTGGGCTACCTTTTATGCCTCTAAGAAGAGATCCTTCCAGGCTGCCTTTGGCTGAAAATCACAAGGGGCTGGAAAGTGCTACCTGGAAAGTCAGTGGAAGAAGCCACAGTGCCTAGGCCCCACCACCCGAGTAGGGCTTCCCCAAGCCAGGGAACCTCAAGGAACTCTTCTTAGATGTATTGCCACATGTGTGCTCTGTAGCAGAGAGGTCTGGAGACTAGGTCTGTTCTGACTGGGAAACTGAGGCGCTGGAGCAGACCCATTGTTGTGACTACTTAACAGACAAACACCTCTTGCACCAGGGATGTCTGAATAAGGACTCCCTTGGGCTATCTTTTATGACTCTAATGAGGAGACCCTGCCAGGCTCCATTTGGGTGAAAAGCACAAGGGGCTGGAAAGTTCTAGCTGGAAATTCAGTGGTAGGGACCATTGTGCCTAGGCCCCACCGCCCCGGTAGGGCTTCCCCAAGCCTGTGAACGTCAAGGCACCCTCCTCAGAGCTAATGGCCCATGTGTGCTCTGTAGCATAGTGCTCTGGATACTAGGCTTGGTCTGACTAGGAAACTGAGACATGGAGGCAAACCTATTGTTGTCCATTCATAACAGCAAACATCTGTTTCGCCAGGGAAATTGGATAAGCACTTCCTTGGGGTACCTTTTATGACTCTAAGGAAGAGACCCTGCCAGGCTGTCTTTGGCTGAAAATCACAAGGGGCTGGAAAGTGCTACCTGGAAAGTCAGTGGAAGAGGCCACAGTGCCTAGGCCCCACCGCCCGGGTAGGGCTTCCCCAAGCCAGGGAACCTCAAGGAACACTCCTCAGAGCTATTGCCCCATATGTGCTCTGTAGCAGAGAGCTCTAGATACTAGGTCTGTTCTGACTGGGAAACTCAGGCCCTGGGAGCAGACCCATTATTGTGGCTTCTTAACAGCCAAACACCTCTTGCACCAGGGAAGCCTGAATAAGCACTCCCTTGGTCTACCTTTTATGACTCTAAGGAAGAGACCCTGCCAGGTTGTCTTTGGCTGAAAATCACAAGGGGCTGGAAAGTGCTACCTGGAAAGTCAGTGGAAGAGGCCACAGTGCCTAGGGCCCACCGCCCGGGTAGGGCTTCCCCAAGCTGAGGAACCTAAAGGAACACTCCTCAGAGCTATTGCCCCATGTGTCCTCTGTAGCAGAAAGCTCTGGAGACTACTAGGTCTGTTCTGACTGGGAAACTGAGACTCTGGGAGCAGACCCATTGTTGTGCTTTCTTAACACACAAACACCTCTTGCACCAGGGAAGCTTGAATAAGAACTCCCTTGGGTTACCTTTTATGACTTTAAGGAAGAG
>JAGTYA010000381.1:12500-17500 GCA_024291935.2 Okapia johnstoni | reverse complement strand
AAAAAAAAAGAAAAAAAAAAAAGAGGGAGAGAAAAGAAGAGAGAGAAAAAAAAAAAAAAAGAAAAAGAGAAAGAAAAAAAAAAAGAAGAGAGAAAAAAAAAAAAAGAAAGAAAGGGAAAAAAAAAAAAAAAAAGAAAAGAGAAAAGAAGAAAAGAAAAAAAGAGAAAAAAGAGAAAAAGAGAGAGAAAGAGAGAGAAAAAAAAAAAAAAAAAGAAAGAAGAGAGAGAAAAAGAAAAAAAAAAAGAAGAAAAAAAAAAAAAAAAAGAAAAGAAAAAAAAAGGAAAAAAAGAAGAGAAAAAAAGAAAAGAGAGAAAAAAAAAAAAAAAGAAGAAGAAAGAAGAAGAGAGAAAAAAAAAAAAAAGAGAGAAAGAGAGAAAAAAAAAGAGAAAAAAGAAGAAAGAAGAGAAAAAGAAAAAAAGAAAAAAAAAAAAAAGAGAAGAGAAGAAAAAAAGAAGAAAAAAGGGGAGAAAAAAGAAGAAAGAGAGAGAGAGTTTAAAGAAAAAAGAGAAGAAAAGAGAAAAAAAAAAAAAAAAAAAGAAAAGAGAAAAAAAAAGAAAAAAAAAAAAAAAAAAAGAAAAAAGAGAAAAAAAAAAGAAAGAAGAAAAAAAAAGAAAAAAAAGAGAAAAAAAAAAAGGAAAAAAAGAGGAAGAGAAAAAAAAGAAAGAGAGAGAAAAAGAGAGAGAAAGGAAAAAGAGAGAAAAAGAAAAAAAGAGGGAGAGAAGAAAAAAAAAAGAAAAAGAAGAAAAAAAAAAAGAAAGAAAAAAAAAAAAAAAAAGAAAAAAGAAAAAGAAGAAGAAAAAGAAAGGAGAAGAAGAAAAAAAGAAGAAAAAAAAAAAAAAGAGAAAAAAAGAAAAAAAAGAAAGAAAGAAGAGAAGAGAAGAAGAAAAAGAGAAGAAAGAGAAGAGAAAAAAAGGAAAAAAAAGAAGAAAAAAGAAAGAGAGGAAAGAGAGAGAGAAAAGAGAGAGAGAAGAAAAAGAGAAGAGAAAGAGAAAAAAAAAAGAGAGAAAAAGAAAAGAAGGAGAAAAAAAAAAAAAAGAAGAAGAAAAAAAGAAAAAAAAAAAAAAAAAAAAAAAAAAGAAAAAAAAGAAAGAGAAAGAGAAAAAAAAAAGAAAAAAGAAGAGAAAGAAGAAAAAGAAGAGAAGAAGAAGAAAAAAAAGAGGAAAAAAAAAAAAGAAAAAAAGAGAAAAAAAGAGAAAAAAAGAGAAAAAAAAAAAAAAAGAAAAGAGAAAAAAAAAAAGAAAAGAGAAAAAAAAGAGAGAAAAGAGAAAGAGAAGAAGAAAGAGAGAGAGAAAAAGGAAAAGAAAGAAAAGAAGAAAAAAAAAAAAAGAGAAGAAGAAAAAAAGAGAAAAAAAAAAAAAAAGAAAGAAAAAAAGAGAGAGAAAAGAGAGAAAAAAAGAAAGAAAAAAAGAAAGAAGAAAAAAGAAAAAAGAAAGAAAAAAAAGAGAAGAGAAAAGAAAAAAAGAAAAGAAAAAAAAAAAAGAAAAAGAGGAGGAAAAAAAAAAGAAGAAAAGAAGAAGAGAGGAAGAAAAGAAAAAAAGAAAGAGAAAAAAGAAAAGAAAGAAAAAAAAAAAAAGAAGAAAAAAAAAGAGAAAAAGAAAAAGAAAGAAAAAAAAGAAAAAGAAAGAAAGAAGGAAAGAGAAAAAAGAGAAAAAAAAAAAGAAGAAGAAAAAAGAAGAAAGAAAAAAAAAAGAAAAAAAAAAAAAAAAAAAAAAGAAAAGAGAAGAAAGAAAAAAAGAAAAAAAAAGAAGAGAAGAAAAAAAAGAAAAGAAGAAAAAAAAGAGAAGAAAAAAGAGAAAAAAAAAAGAAAAAAAAAGAGGAAAGAAAAAAGAAAAAAAAAAGAGAGAGAGAAAAGAAAGAAAAAAAGAAAGAGAAGAAAAAAGAGAGAGAAGAAAAAGAGAGAGAAGAAAAAAAAAAAAGAGAAAAAGGAAGAGGAAGAAAAGAAGAAAAAAAAAAAAGAGAGAAGAAGGAGGAGAAGAAGAGAAGAAGAGAGAAGAAGAGAAAAAGAGAAGAGAAGAAGAAGGGAGAGAGAAAGAGAGAGAGAGAGAAAAGAAAAAAAGAGAGAGAAAAGAAGAAAAAGAAGAAAGAAAAAAAAAAAAAAAAAAAAAAAAAAGAGAGAAGAAAAAAAGAGAAGAGAGAGAAAAAGAAAGAAAAAAAAAAAAGAAAAAAAAAGAAGAGAAAAAAAAAAGAAAAAAAAGAGAAAAAAAAAAAGAAAGAAAAAAAGAGAAAGAAGAAAAGAGAAGGAGAAAAAAGAGAGAGAAAGAAGAAGAAGAAAAAAAAGAAAAAGAGGAGAGAGAAAAAAGAAAAAAAGAGAGAAAAGAAGAAGAAAAAAAAAAAAAGAGAAGAGAAAGAGAAAAAGAAAGAAAAAAGAGGAAAGGAGAGAGAAAAAGAAAAAGAGAGAGAAGAGAGAGAGAAAGAAAGAAAAGAGAAAAAAAGAAAGAAGAGAGAGGAAGAGAAGAGAGAGAGAAAGAAAAGAAAAAAGAGAAAAGAAAGAGAAAGAGAGAGAAGAGAAAGGAAAAGAGGAAAGAAGAAGAAGAGAGAGAGAGAGGGAAGTAGAAAGAGAAAAAGAAAAAAGAAAAAAAAGAGAGGGGAAAGAGAGAGAAAGAGGAAAAAGAAAGAAGAAAAGAGAAAGAAAGAAGAAAAAAGAGAAGAAGAAAAGAAAAGAAAAGAAGAGAAAGAAGAAGGAGAAGAAAGAGAGAGAAGAGAGAGAGAAAAAAGAGAGAGAGAGAGAGAGAAAAAAGAAGAAGAGAGAAGAAAAAAAAAAAAGAAGAGAGAAGGAAGAAGAAAAAGGAGAGAAGAGAGAGAGGAGAGAAGAAAAGAGAGAGAAGGAAGAAGAAAAAAAGAAAGAAAAGAAGAAAAGAGAAGAGAAAGAAAAAAGAAAAAGGAGAGAAGAAAAAAAGAGAGAGAAGAGAGAGAGAGAAAAGAGAAGAAAAAAGAGAAAAAGAAGAGAAAAGAGAGAGAAAAAAAGAGAAGAAGGAGAGAGAAAGAAGAAAGAAGGAGGAAAAGAAGAGAGAGAAAGAAAAGAGAGGGAAGAAAGAGAGAAAGAGAAGAGAGAGAAAAAGAAGAAAAGAGAAGAGAAAAGAAAGGGAGAGAAAAAAAAAAAAAGAGAGAGAGAGAGAGAAAAGAAGAAGAGAGAAAAAAAAAAAAAGAGGAAGAAGAAGAAGAGAAGAGAGAGAGAAGAGAAGAGAGAGAGAAGAGAGAAAGAAGAAAAAGAGAGAGAAGAAAAGAAAAAAGAGAAGAAAGAGAGAGAAGAGAGAGAGAGAAGAAAAGAGAGAGAGAGAAAGAGAAGGAGAGGAGGGAGAGAGAGAAGAAAAAGAGAGAGAGAAGAGAAAGAAGAAGAGAAGAGAGGAGAAGAAGGGAGAAGAGAGAAAGAAGAGAGAGAGAAGAGAGAAAGAAAGGAGAGAAGAAAAAGAAGAAAGAGAGAAGAGAGAGAAAAGAGAGGAGAAAAAGAGAGAAGAGAAAAAAAGAGAAGAGAAAGAGAGAAGAAAGAGAGAGAGAAGAAAGAGAAGAGAGAGAGAAGAGAGGAGAGAGAGAGAGAAGAGAGAAGAGAGAGGAGGAGAGAGAAAGAGAGAAAAGAAAGAGAGAGAGAGAGAGAGGGAGAAGAGAAGAGGAAGAGAAGAAGAGAAGAGGAGAGAAGAGAGAGAGGGAGAGAGGAGAGAAGAGAGAAAAGAGAAGAAGAAGAGAGGAAAAGAGGGAGGAGAGAGAGAAGAAGAGAGAAGAGAGAGAGAGAGGAGAGAGAGAAGAGAAAGAGAGAGAAGAGAGGAGAGAGAAGAGGAGAGAAGAGAAGAAGAGAAAGAAGAAGAAGAGAAGAGAGAAGAAGAGAAGAGAAGAGAGAAAAGAAGAGAAGAGAAGAGAAGAGAGAGAAGAGAGAGAGGAGAGAGAAGAGAAGAGAAGAAAGAAGAGAGAGGAGAAGAGGAGAGAAAGAGAAAAAAGAAAAGAGAGAAAAGAGAGAGAAGGAAAAGAAGAAGAGAAGAGAAGAAGAAGAGAGAGAGAGAAGAAAGAGAGAGAGAAAGAGAGAAAGAGAGAGAAGAGAAGAGAGAGAGGAGAGGAGGAGAAGAGAGAAAGGAGAGAAGAGAGAGGAGAAGAGAGAGAGAGAGAAAGAAAGAGAGAAAGAGAGAGAGAAGAGAGAGAAGAGAGAGAGGAAGAGAAGAAGAGAAAGAAGAGAGAGAAGAGAGAAAGAAGAGAAAGGGAGAAGAAGAGAGAGAGAAAAGAGAGAGAGAGAGAGAAGAAGGGAGAGAGAGAAAAGAGGGAGAGAAAAGAAGGAGAAGAGAGAGAGAAGAGAGAGAAGAAGAAGAGAGAGGAGAGAAAGAGAGAAGAAAAAAGAAAAGAAAAAAGAGAGAGAGAGAAGAAAGAGAGAAGAGAGAAGAAGAAGAGAAGAGAGAGAGAGAAGAAGAGAAGAGAGAGAGAGAAAGAGAGAAGAGAGAGAGAGAAGAGGAGAAGAGAAGAAGAAGGAGAGGAGAAGAAAGAGAGAGGGAGAGAGAGGAGAGGAGAAGAGAAGAGAGAGAAGAGAGAGGAAGAGAAAGAAGAGAGAGGAGAAGAGAAGAGAGAGAGAGAAGAGAAGAAGAGGAGAGGGAAGAGAGAGAGGGGGGAGAGAGAGAGAAGGAGGAGAAGAAGAGAGAGAAGAAGAAAAAAGAGAGAAAAGAGAGAGAGAGAGAGAAAGAAAGAGGAGAGGAGAGAGAGAGAGAGGAAGAAGAGAGAAGAGAGAGAGAGGAGAGAGAGAGAAGAAGAGAGAAGAGGAGAGAGAGGAGAGAGAGAAGAGAAAGAAAAAAAAAAAGAGAAAGAAAAAGAGGAAGAAGGAGAGAGAAGGAAGAGAGAAGAGAGGAGAGAAGAAAGAGAAAGAGAGAGAAGAAGGGAGAGGGAGAGAAGAGAGAAAGGAGAGAGAGAAGAGGAGAGAGAGAGAGAGAGAGAAGAGAAGAAGAGAGAAGAGAAGAGAGAGAAGAGAAGAAGAGAGAGAGAGAAGAGAGAAGAGAGAGAGAAAAGAAAAGAGAAGAAGAGAGAGAGAG
>JAGTYA010000380.1:0-27880 GCA_024291935.2 Okapia johnstoni | reverse complement strand
TTGCAGGGCATGGAGAGCATGCCCCTGGCACCTGTTCCGGCTCCGAACGGGGCTTGACTCCTTGCGGGCGACTCCAGTTGTCCCCAGAGATTCCCCGCCCAACCTGCCAAGAAGGAAGCCCGGGGCTTCCCGCCACACCGCGCAGGCGGTCCGTTCCCCGGGTCCCCCCTCCTTGCGAGACGGGGCCGACGAGCCCCTCCTCTGGGCCCATCTGCCAAGCGACTCGAGAGCCCGTCCTGCCTTCCTCCTCTGGCGCTTCTGCAACGCGAAGGCGGAGAAGGGTCCGTGGAACCCACGCAACTCGAGGAATGCACCACCGCAAGCTCCGAGTACACCCCCGTGAGGGCCACGCCCAATTTAGGGAGGAGGGCGCTTTCTTCCATTGCAAGGCGCATGGAGAGCCATGCCCGGCACCTCGTCCGGGCTCCGAACGGGGCTTGACTCCTTGGCGGCGGCGACTCCAGGTGTCCCCCGAGATCCCCGGGCCAACCCAGCCAAGAAAGCGGGGCTTCCCGCCACACGTATGAGTGCCGTCCCCCGGAGCTCCCCCTCCTTAGCGAGACGGGGCCCTTGGGATCTGCACGCAACTCGAGAGCCGTCCTGCCTCCTCTCTGCTTGTGGTTCGCGCTGCAACAGAGGATGGACTCCCTCTAGGCGTCGCTAGAGGTTCCCATGAATATACCCGTGTCCCCAGGCGATCGGAACCCTGAGTTCTCCAGACACAGCTCGCGAGGGGCCCCCCGTCGACCGTCGCCCCTCACTCTCGAAAGGAGGGAGGGGTTCAATCCTCTTCCTGACATGCCACTGCAATCGCCTACATTCGCCTCGCCCCTCCAGAGCGGACACTGTCGCGTCTCTTTGAGGTTAGAGAAGAAGGCCCAAAGGGCCAGTTCCGGCGCCAAAAAAAAACCAAAGGTCCCTGAGTCACCCCCATGAGGGGGCCGAAGGCCGGACTTCGCGAGGGGCGCGCCCCGTCGTCCGTCGCCCCTCCTCGCAAATCGAAACAGGGGGGTCCAATCGCCCTTATCCTGAATGGCTCAATCGCGATCCTGCGCTACAATTTCCCTCGCACATCTCCGAGTCTGGACATCTCTCCTCTCCTGAGGTTCGAGAAAGGAGGCTCGCCAAGGGGCCAGTTCTGCGCCGCAAGACCACAGGTCCCCGAGGAGGTGACAAACCCCTCTATTGCGGCAAGCGATTCCCCGTTCCTGCCTTCATATGTACACTGTCCGCTCGAAAGGAGGCATGGCGACCCCGCTGGGCTAACGGGGGAGACGGGCCGGGGTACCCGCCGCAACTCGAGAATGCACCGCCGCAAGTCGAGAACACCCCCGTGAGGCCACGCCCATAGAGGGAGGAGGCGCTTTTCCCTTGCAGGGCATGGAGAGCATGCCCCGGCACCTGTTCCGGCTCCGAACGGGGCTTGACTCCTTGCGGGCGACTCCAGGTGTCCCCCGAGATCCCCGGGCCAACCTGCCAAGAAAGCGGGGCTTCCCGCCACACCGCGAGGGCGGCG
Source organism: Okapia johnstoni (assembly GCA_024291935.2). NCBI lineage: Eukaryota > Metazoa > Chordata > Mammalia > Artiodactyla > Giraffidae > Okapia > Okapia johnstoni. The sequence goes on along the minus strand of JAGTYA010000380.1, from coordinate 26,364 downwards.
TCCCCCCGGGCCCCCCTCCTTGCGAGACGGGGCCCTTGGGATCTGCAGCGACTCGAGAGCCGTCCTGCCTTCTCTCTGGCGCTGCAACGGAGGCTGGACTCCCTCTAGGCGCCCCCAGAGGTTCCCTGGGATACCCGTGTCCACAGGCGAGCGGAACCCTGAGTCTCCAGAGGCCGCTCGCGAGGGGCCCCCCGTCGCCGTCGGCCCCTCCTCTCGAAAGGGGGGTCCAATCCCCTTCCTGAATGCCATCGCAATCCCTACATTCCCTCGCACCTCCAGAGCGGGACTCTCGCCTCTCCTGAGGTTCGAGAAGAGGCCCCAAGGGGCCAGTTCCGGCCGCAAGACCAAAGGTCCCCGAGGAACCCCCATCGGCAAGCGAGTCCAGTTCCCTGGACGTGAGGCGAGGGGAAGCCCAGCAGCCCCTGGCGATGTCAAAGGAGGCCTGGACTTCTCAGAGGCAACAAGAGAGGCTCCCCGAGGCGCCACGCCCCCGATTCAGAGAGGCCACCCCCGCTTCCCCCTGCGCCGCGCGGAAAAGCACGACCTTCGCCCCTGCATTCGAGGGGAAGCCCGATTGCCCTTGGCTGTGACCGGAGAGAAAGGCTGAGTCCCCTCGACTCCCTGGAGGCCACCCCACAGGTGCCAGTTATACCTGTCCCCTCCCCCCTCCGGGGACCCCCGAGGGTCCTAGCTCCATGCCTGACGCGGACCCAGGGCGCTGCAGCGCCTCCTGGCGAATCCCGAGGCTGCTCGGGCCCCTGTCCGCTCGAAAGGAGGCATGGCGACCCCGCTGGGCTAACGGGGGAGACGGGCCGGGGTACCCGCCGCAACTCGAGAATGCACCGCCGCAAGTCGAGAACACCCCCGTGAGGCCACGCCCATAGAGGGAGGAGGCGCTTTTCCCTTGCAGGGCATGGAGAGCATGCCCCGGCACCTGTTCCGGCTCCGAACGGGGCTTGACTCCTTGCGGGCGACTCCAGGTGTCCCCCGAGATCCCCGGGCCAACCTGCCAAGAAAGCGGGGCTTCCCGCCACACCGCCGCGAGGGCGTCCCCCGGGCCCCCCTCCTTGCGAGACGGGGCCCTTGGGATCTGCAGCGACGCGAGAGCCGTCCTGCCTTCTCTCTGGCGCTGCAACGGAGGCTGGACTCCCTCTAGGCGCCCCCAGAGGTTCCCTGGGATACCCGTGTCCACAGGCGAGCGGAACCCTGAGTCTCCAGAGGCCGCTCGCGAGGGGCCCCCCGTCGCCGTCGGCCCCTCCTCTCGAAAGGGGGGTCCAATCCCCTTCCTGAATGCCATCGCAATCCCTACATTCCCTCGCACCTCCAGAGCGGGACTCTCGCCTCTCCTGAGGTTCGAGAAGAGGCCCCAAGGGGCCAGTTCCGGCCGCAAGACCAAAGGTCCCCGAGGAACCCCCATCGGCAAGCGAGTCCAGTTCCCTGGACGTGAGGCGAGGGGAAGCCCAGCAGCCCCTGGCGATGTCAAAGGAGGCCTGGACTTCTCAGAGCAACAAGAGAGGCTCCCCGAGGCGCCACGCCCCCGATTCAGAGAGGCCACCCCCGCTTCCCCCTGCGCCGCGCGGAAAAGCACGACCTTCGCCCCTGCATTCGAGGGGAAGCCCGATTGCCCTTGGCTGTGACCGGAGAGAAAGGCTGAGTCCCCTCGACTCCCTGGAGGCCACCCCACAGGTGCCAGTTATACCTGTCCCCTCCCCCCCCCCGGGGACCCCCGAGGGTCCTAGCTCCATGCCTGACGCGGACCCAGGGCGCTGCAGCGCCTCCTGGCGAATCCCGAGGCTGCTCGGGCCCCTGTCCGCTCGAAAGGAGGCATGGCGACCCCGCTGGGCTAACGGGGGAGACGGGCCGGGGTACCCGCCGCAACTCGAGAATGCACCGCCGCAAGTCGAGAACACCCCCGTGAGGCCACGCCCATAGAGGGAGGAGGCGCTTTTCCCTTGCAGGGCATGGAGAGCATGCCCCGGCACCTGTTCCGGCTCCGAACGGGGCTTTGACTCCTTGCGGGCGACTCCAGGTGTCCCCCGAGATCCCCGGGCCAACCTGCCAAGAAAGCGGGGCTTCCCGCCACACCGCGAGGGCGTCCCCCGGGCCCCCCTCCTTGCGAGACGGGGCCCTTGGGATCTGCAGCGACGCGAGAGCCGTCCTGCCTTCTCTCTGGCGCTGCAACGGAGGCTGGACTCCCTCTAGGCGCCCCCAGAGGTTCCCTGGGATACCCGTGTCCACAGGCGAGCGGAACCCTGAGTCTCCAGAGGCCGCTCGCGAGGGGCCCCCCGTCGCCGTCGGCCCCTCCTCTCGAAAGGGGGGTCCAATCCCCTTCCTGAATGCCATCGCAATCCCTACATTCCCTCGCACCTCCAGAGCGGGACTCTCGCCTCTCCTGAGGTTCGAGAAGAGGCCCCAAGGGGCCAGTTCCGGCCGCAAGACCAAAGGTCCCCGAGGAACCCCCATCGGCAAGCGAGTCCAGTTCCCTGGACGTGAGGCGAGGGGAAAAGCCAGCAGCCCCTGGCGATGTCAAAGGAGGCCTGGACTTCTCAGAGGCAACAAGAGAGGCTCCCCGAGGCGCCACGCCCCCGATTCATTCAGAGAGGCCCACCCCGCTTCCCCCTGCGCCGCGCGGAAAAGCACGACCTTCGCCCCTGCATTCGAGGGGAAGCCCGATTGCCCTTGGCTGTGACCGGAGAGAAAGGCTGAGTCCCTCGACTCCCTGGAGGCCACCCCACAGGTGCCAGTTATACCTGTCCCCTCCCCCCCTCCCGGGGACCCCCGAGGGTCCTAGCTCCATGCCTGACGCGGACCCAGGGCGCTGCAGCGCCTCCTGGCGAATCCCGAGGCTGCTCGGGCCCCTGTCCGCTCGAAAGGAGGCATGGCGACCCCGCTGGGCTAACGGGGGAGACGGGCCGGGGTACCCGCCGCAACTCGAGAATGCACCGCCGCAAGTCGAGAACACCCCCGTGAGGCCACGCCCATAGAGGGAGGAGGCGCTTTTCCCTTGCAGGGCATGGAGAGCATGCCCCGGCACCTGTTCCGGCTCCGAACGGGGCTTGACTCCTTGCGGGCGACTCCAGGTGTCCCCCGAGATCCCCGGGCCAACCTGCCAAGAAAGCGGGGCTTCCCGCCACACCGCGAGGGCGTCCCCCGGGCCCCCTCCTTGCGAGACGGGGCCCTTGGGATCTGCAGCGACGCGAGAGCCGTCCTGCCTTCTCTCTGGCGCTGCAACGGAGGCTGGACTCCCTCTAGGCGCCCCCAGAGGTTCCCTGGGATACCCGTGTCCACAGGCGAGCGGAACCCTGAGTCTCCAGAGGCCGCTCGCGAGGGGCCCCCCGTCGCCGTCGGCCCCTCCTCTCGAAAGGGGGGTCCAATCCCCTTCCTGAATGCCATCGCAATCCCTACATTCCCTCGCACCTCCAGAGCGGGACTCTCGCCTCTCCTGAGGTTCGAGAAGAGAAGCCCCCAAGGGGCCAGTTCCGGCCGCAAGACCAAAGGTCCCCGAGGAACCCCCATCGGCAAGCGAGTCCAGTTCCCTGGACGTGAGGCGAGGGGAAGCCCAGCAGCCCCTGGCGATGTCAAAGGAGGCCTGGACTTCTCAGAGGCAACAAGAGAGGCTCCCCGAGGCGCCACGCCCCCGATTCAGAGAGGCCACCCCCGCTTCCCCCTGCGCCGCGCGGAAAAAAGCACGACCTTCGCCCCTGCATTCGAGGGGAAGCCCGATTGCCCTTGGCTGTGACCGGAGAGAAAGGCTGAGTCCCCTCGACTCCCTGGAGGCCACCCCACAGGTGCCAGTTATACCTGTCCCCTCCCCCCCTCCGGGGACCCCCGAGGGTCCTAGCTCCATGCCTGACGCGGACCCAGGGCGCTGCAGCGCCTCCTGGCGAATCCCGAGGCTGCTCGGGCCCCTGTCCGCTCGAAAGGAGGCATGGCGACCCCGCTGGGCTAACGGGGGAGACGGGCCGGGGTACCCGCCGCAACTCGAGAATGCACCGCCGCAAGTCGAGAACACCCCCGTGAGGCCACGCCCATAGAGGGAGGAGGCGCTTTTCCCTTGCAGGGCATGGAGAGCATGCCCCGGCACCTGTTCCGGCTCCGAACGGGGCTTGACTCCTTGCGGGCGACTCCAGGTGTCCCCCGAGATCCCCGGGCCAACCTGCCAAGAAAGCGGGGCTTCCCGCCACACCGCGAGGGCGTCCCCCGGGCCCCCCTCCTTGCGAGACGGGGCCCTTGGGATCTGCAGCGACGCGAGAGCCGTCCTGCCTTCTCTCTGGCGCTGCAACGGAGGCTGGACTCCCTCTAGGCGCCCCCAGAGGTTCCCTGGGATACCCGTGTCCACAGGCGAGCGGCGGAACCTGAGTCTCCAGAGGCCGCTCGCGAGGGGCCCCCCGTCGCCGTCGGCCCCTCCTCTCGAAAGGGGGGTCCAATCCCCTTCCTGAATGCCATCGCAATCCCTACATTCCCCCTCGCACCTCCAGAGCGGGACTCTCGCCTCTCCTGAGGTTCGAGAAGAGGCCCCAAGGGGCCAGTTCCGGCCGCAAGACCAAAGGTCCCCGAGGAACCCCCATCGGCAAGCGAGTCCAGTTCCCTGGACGTGAGGCGAGGGGAAGCCCAGCAGCCCCTGGCGATGTCAAAGGAGGCCTGGACTTCTCAGAGGCAACAAGAGAGGCTCCCCGAGGCGCCACGCCCCCGATTCAGAGAGGCCACCCCCGCTTCCCCCTGCGCCGCGCGGAAAAAGCACGACCTTCGCCCCTGCATTCGAGGGGAAGCCCGATTGCCCTTGGCTGTGACCGGAGAGAAAGGCTGAGTCCCCTCGACTCCCTGGAGGCCACCCCACAGGTGCCAGTTATACCTGTCCCCTCCCCCCCTCCGGGGACCCCCGAGGGTCCTAGCTCCATGCCTGACGCGGACCCAGGGCGCTGCAGCGCCTCCTGGCGAATCCCGAGGCTGCTCGGGCCCCTGTCCGCTCGCTCGAAAAGGAGGCATGGCGACCCCGCTGGGCTAACGGGGGAGACGGGCCGGGGTACCCGCCGCAACTCGAGAATGCACCGCCGCAAGTCGAGAACACCCCCGTGAGGCCACGCCCATAGAGGGAGGAGGCGCTTTTCCCTTGCAGGGCATGGAGAGCATGCCCCGGCACCTGTTCCGGCTCCGAACGGGGCTTGACTCCTTGCGGGCGACTCCAGGTGTCCCCCGAGATCCCCGGGCCAACCTGCCAAGAAAGCGGGGCTTCCCGCCACACCGCGAGGGCGTCCCCCGGGCCCCCCTCCTTGCGAGACGGGGCCCTTGGGATCTGCAGCGACGCGAGAGCCGTCCTGCCTTCTCTCTGGCGCTGCAACGGAGGCTGGACTCCCTCTAGGCGCCCCCAGAGGTTCCCTGGGATACCCGTGTCCACAGGCGAGCGGAACCCTGAGTCTCCAGAGGCCGCTCGCGAGGGGCCCCCCGTCGCCGTCGGCCCCTCCTCTCGAAAGGGGGGTCCAATCCCCTTCCTGAATGCCATCGCAATCCCTACATTCCCTCGCACCTCCAGAGCGGGACTCTCGCCTCTCCTGAGGTTCGAGAAGAGGCCCCAAGGGGCCCAGTTCCGGCCGCAAGACCAAAGGTCCCCGAGGAACCCCCATCGGGCAAGCGAGTCCAGTTCCCTGGACGTGAGGCGAGGGGAAGCCCAGCAGCCCCTGGCGATGTCAAAGGAGGCCTGGACTTCTCAGAGGCAACAAGAGAGGCTCCCCGAGGCGCCACGCCCCCGATTTCAGAGAGGCCACCCCCGCTTCCCCCTGCGCCGCGCGGAAAAAAGCACGACCTTCGCCCCTGCATTCGAGGGGAAGCCCGATTGCCCTTGGCTGTGACCGGAGAGAAAGGCTGAGTCCCCTCGACTCCCTGGAGGCCACCCCACAGGTGCCAGTTATACCTGTCCCCTCCCCCCCTCCGGGGACCCCCGAGGGTCCTAGCTCCATGCCTGACGCGGACCCAGGGCGCTGGCAGCGCCTCCTGGCGAATCCCGAGGCTGCTCGGGCCCCTGTCCGCTCGAAAGGAGGCATGGCGACCCCGCTGGGCTAACGGGGGAGACGGGCCGGGGTACCCGCCGCAACTCGAGAATGCACCGCCGCAAGTCGAGAACACCCCCCGTGAGGCCACGCCCATAGAGGGAGGAGGCGCTTTTCCCTTGCAGGGCATGGAGAGCATGCCCCGGCACCTGTTCCGGCTCCGAACGGGGCTTGACTCCTTGCGGGCGACTCCAGGTGTCCCCCGAGATCCCCGGGCCAACCTGCCAAGAAAGCGGGGCTTCCCGCCACACCGCGAGGGCGTCCCCCGGGCCCCCCTCCTTGCGAGACGGGGCCCTTGGGATCTGCAGCGACGCGAGAGCCGTCCTGCCTTCTCTCTGGCGCTGCAACGGAGGCTGGACTCCCTCTAGGCGCCCCCAGAGGTTCCCTGGGATACCCGTGTCCACAGGCGAGCGGAACCCTGAGTCTCCAGAGGCCGCTCGCGAGGGGCCCCCCGTCGCCGTCGGCCCCTCCTCTCGAAAGGGGGGTCCAATCCCCTTCCTGAATGCCATCGCAATCCCTACATTCCCTCGCACCTCCAGAGCGGGACTCTCGCCTCTCCTGAGGTTCGAGAAGAGGCCCCAAGGGGCCAGTTCCGGCCGCAAGACCAAAGGTCCCCGAGGAACCCCCATCGGCAAGCGAGTCCAGTTCCCTGGACGTGAGGCGAGGGGAAGCCCAGCAGCCCCTGGCGATGTCAAAGGAGGCCTGGACTTCTCAGAGGCAACAAGAGAGGCTCCCCGAGGCGCCACGCCCCCGATTCAGAGAGGCCACCCCCGCTTCCCCCTGCGCCGCGCGGAAAAGCACGACCTTCGCCCCTGCATTCGAGGGGAAGCCCGATTGCCCTTGGCTGTGACCGGAGAGAAAGGCTGAGTCCCCTCGACTCCCTGGAGGCCACCCCACAGGTGCCAGTTATACCTGTCCCCTCCCCCCCCTCCGGGGGACCCCCGAGGGTCCTAGCTCCATGCCTGACGCGGACCCAGGGCGCTGCAGCGCCTCCTGGCGAATCCCGAGGCTGCTCGGGCCCCTGTCCGCTCGAAAGGAGGCATGGCGACCCCGCTGGGCTAACGGGGGAGACGGGCCGGGGTACCCGCCGCAACTCGAGAATGCACCGCCCGCCCCCAGAGGTTCCCTGGGATACCCGTTCCACAGGCGAGCGGAACCCTGAGTCTCCAGAGGCCGCTCGCGAGGGGCCCCCCGTCGCCGTCGGCCCCTCCTCTCGAAAGGGGGGTCCAATCCCCTTCCTGAATGCCATCGCAATCCCTACATTCCCTCGCACCTCCAGAGCGGGACTCTCGCCTCTCCTGAGGTTCGAGAAGAGGCCCCAAGGGGCCAGTTCCGGCCGCAAGACCAAAGGTCCCCGAGGAACCCCCATCGGCAAGCGAGTCCAGTTCCCTGGACGTGAGGCCGAGGGGAAGCCCAGCAGCCCCTGGCGATGTCAAAGGAGGCCTGGACTTCTCAGAGGCAACAAGAGAGGCTCCCCGAGGCGCCACGCCCCCGATTCAGAGAGGCCACCCCCGCTTCCCCCTGCGCCGCGCGGAAAAGCACGACCTTCGCCCCTGCATTCGAGGGGAAGCCCGATTGCCCTTGGCTGTGACCGGAGAGAAAGGCTGAGTCCCCTCGATCCCTGGAGGCCACCCCACAGGTGCCAGTTATACCTGTCCCCTCCCCCCCTCCGGGGACCCCCGAGGGTCCTAGCTCCATGCCTGACGCGGACCCAGGGCGCTGCAGCGCCTCCTGGCGAATCCCGAGGCTGCTCGGGCCCCTGTCCGCTCGAAAGGAGGCATGGCGAACCCGCTGGGCTAACGGGGGAGACGGGCCGGGGTACCCGCCGCAACTCGAGAATGCACCGCCGCAAGTCGAGAACACCCCCGTGAGGCCACGCCCATAGAGGGAGGAGGCGCTTTTCCCTTGCAGGGCATGGAGAGCATGCCCCCGGCACCTGTTCCCGGCTCCGAACGGGGCTTGACTCCTTGCGGGCGACTCCAGGTGTCCCCCGAGATCCCCGGGCCAACCTGCCAAGAAAGCGGGGCTTCCCGCCACACCGCGAGGGCGTCCCCCGGGCCCCCCTCCTTGCGAGACGGGGCCCTTGGGATCTGCAGCGACTCGAGAGCCGTCCTGCCTTCTCTCTGGCGCTGCAACGGAGGCTGGACTCCCTCTAGGCGCCCCCAGAGGTTCCCTGGATACCCGTGTCCACAGGCGAGCGGAACCCTGAGTCTCCAGAGGCCGCTCGCGAGGGGCCCCCCGTCGCCGTCGGCCCCTCCTCTCGAAAGGGGGGTCCAATCCCCTTCCTGAATGCCATCGCAATCCCTACATTCCCTCGCACCCTCCAGAGCGGGACTCTCGCCTCTCCTGAGGTTCGAGAAGAGGCCCCAAGGGGCCAGTTCCGGCCGCAAGACCAAAGGTCCCGAGGAACCCCCATCGGCAAGCGAGTCCAGTTCCCCTGGACGTGAGGCGAGGGGAAGCCCAGCAGCCCCTGGGCGATGTCAAAGGAGGCCTGGACTTCTCAGAGGCAACAAGAGAGGCTCCCCGAGGCGCCACGCCCCCGATTCAGAGAGGCCACCCCCGCTTCCCCTGCGCCGCGCGGAAAAGCACGACCTTCGCCCCTGCATTCGAGGGGAAGCCCGATTGCCCTTGGCTGTGACCGGAGAGAAAGGCTGAGTCCCCTCGACTCCCTGGAGGCCACCCCACAGGTGCCAGTTATACCTGTCCCCTCCCCCCCTCCGGGGACCCCCGAGGGTCCTAGCTCCATGCCTGACGCGGGACCCAGGGCGCTGCAGCGCCTCCTGGCGAATCCCGAGGCTGCTCGGGCCCCTGTCCGCTCGAAAGGAGGCATGGCGACCCCGCTGGGCTAACGGGGGGAGACGGGCCGGGGTACCCGCCGCAACTCGAGAATGCACCGCCGCAAGTCGAGAACACCCCCGTGAGGCCACGCCCATAGAGGGAGGAGGCGCTTTTCCCTTGCAGGGCATGGAGAGCATGCCCCGGCCACCTGTTCCGGCTCCGAACGGGGCTTGACTCCTTGCGGGCGACTCCAGGTGTCCCCCGAGATCCCCGGGCCAACCTGCCAAGAAAGCGGGGCTTCCCGCCACACCGCGAGGGCGTCCCCCGGGCCCCCCTCCTTGCGAGACGGGGCCCTTGGGATCTGCAGCGACTCGAGAGCCGTCCTGCCTTCTCTCTGGCGCTGCAACGGAGGCTGGACTCCCTCTAGGCGCCCCCAGAGGTTCCCTGGGATACCCGTGTCCACAGGCGAGCGGAACCCTGAGTCTCCAGAGGCCGCTCGCGAGGGGCCCCCCGTCGCCGTCGGCCCCTCCTCTCGAAAGGGGGGTCCAATCCCCTTCCTGAATGCCATCGCAATCCCTACATTCCCTCGCACCTCCAGAGCGGGACTCTCGCCTCTCCTGAGGTTCGAGAAGAGGCCCCAAGGGGCCAGTTCCGGCCGCAAGACCAAAGGTCCCCGAGGAACCCCCATCGGCAAGCGAGTCCAGTTCCCTGGACGTGAGGCGAGGGGAAGCCCAGCAGCCCCTGGCGATGTCAAAGGAGGCCTGGACTTCTCAGAGGCAACAAGAGAGGCTCCCCGAGGCGCCACGCCCCCGATTCAGAGAGGCCACCCCCGCTTCCCCCTGCGCCGCGCGGAAAAGCACGACCTTCGCCCCTGCATTCGAGGGGAAGCCCGATTGCCCTTGGCTGTGACCGGAGAGAAAGGCTGAGTCCCCTCGACTCCTGGAGGCCACCCCACAGGTGCCAGTTATACCTGTCCCCTCCCCCCCTCCGGGGACCCCCGAGGGTCCTAGCTCCATGCCTGACGCGGACCCAGGGCGCTGCAGCGCCTCCTGGCGAATCCCGAGGCTGCTCGGGCCCCTGTCCGCTCGAAAGGAGGCATGGCGACCCCGCTGGGCTAACGGGGGAGACGGGCCGGGGTACCCGCCGCAACTCGAGAATGCACCGCCGCAAGTCGAGAACACCCCCGTGAGGCCACGCCCATAGAGGGAGGAGGCGCTTTTCCCTTGCAGGGCATGGAGAGCATGCCCCGGCACCTGTTCCGGCTCCCGAACGGGGCTTGACTCCTTGCGGGCGACTCCAGGTGTCCCCCGAGATCCCCGGGGGCCAACCTGCCAAGAAAGCGGGGCTTCCCGCCACACCGCGAGGGCGTCCCCCGGGCCCCCCTCCTTGCGAGACGGGGCCCTTGGGATCTGCAGCGACTCGAGAGCCGTCCTGCCTTCTCTCTGGCGCTGCAACGGAGGCTGGACTCCCTCTAGGCGCCCCCAGAGGTTCCCTGGGATACCCGTGTCCACAGGCGAGCGGAACCCTGAGTCTCCAGAGGCCGCTCGCGAGGGGCCCCCCGTCGCCGTCGGCCCCTCCTCTCGAAAGGGGGGTCCAATCCCCTTCCTGAATGCCATCGCAATCCCTACATTCCCTCGCACCTCCAGAGCGGGACTCTCGCCTCTCCTGAGGTTCGAGAAGAGGCCCCAAGGGGCCAGTTCCGGCCGCAAGACCAAAGGTCCCCGAGGAACCCCCATCGGCAAGCGTGTCCAGTTCCCTGGACGTGAGGCGAGGGGAAGCCCAGCAGCCCCTGGCGATGTCAAAGGAGGCCTGGACTTCTCAGAGGCAACAAGAGAGGCTCCCCGAGGCGCCACGCCCCCGATTCAGAGAGGCCACCCCCGCTTCCCCCTGCGCCGCGCGGAAAAAGCACGACCTTCGCCCCTGCATTCGAGGGGAAGCCCGATTGCCCTTGGCTGTGACCGGAGAGAAAGGCTGAGTCCCCTCGACTCCCTGGAGGCCACCCCACAGGTGCCAGTTATACCTGTCCCCTCCCCCCCTCCGGGGACCCCCGAGGGTCCTAGCTCCATGCCTGACGCGGACCCAGGGCGCTGCAGCGCCTCCTGGCGAATCCCCGAGGCTGCTCGGGCCCCTGTCCGCTCGAAAGGAGGCATGGCGACCCCGCTGGGCTAACGGGGGAGACGGGCCGGGGTACCCGCCGCAACTCGAGAATGCACCGCCGCAAGTCGAGAACACCCCCGTGAGGCCACGCCCATAGAGGGAGGAGGCGCTTTTCCCTTGCAGGGCATGGAGAGCATGCCCCGGCACCTGTTCCGGCTCCGAACGGGGCTTGACTCCTTGCGGGCGACTCCAGGTGTCCCCCGAGATCCCCGGGCCAACCTGCCAAGAAAGCGGGGCTTCCCGCCACACCGCGAGGGCGTCCCCCCGGGCCCCCCTCCTTGCGAGACGGGGCCCTTGGGATCTGCAGCGACGCGAGAGCCGTCCTGCCTTCTCTCTGGCGCTGCAACGGAGGCTGGACTCCCTCTAGGCGCCCCCAGAGGTTCCCTGGGATACCCGTGTCCACAGGCGAGCGGAACCCTGAGTCTCCAGAGGCCGCTCGCGAGGGGCCCCCCGTCGCCGTCGGCCCCTCCTCTCGAAAGGGGGGTCCAATCCCCTTCCTGAATGCCATCGCAATCCCTACATTCCCTCGCACCTCCAGAGCGGGACTCTCGCCTCTCCTGAGGTTCGAGAAGAGGCCCCAAGGGGCCAGTTCCGGCCGCAAGACCAAAGGTCCCCGAGGAACCCCCATCGGCAAGCGAGTCCAGTTCCCTGGACGTGAGGCGAGGGGAAGCCCAGCAGCCCCTGGCGATGTCAAAGGAGGCCTGGACTTCTCAGAGGCAACAAGAGAGGCTCCCCGAGGCGCCACGCCCCCGATTCAGAGAGGCCACCCCCGCTTCCCCCTGCGCCGCGCGGAAAAGCACGACCTTCGCCCCTGCATTCGAGGGGAAGCCCGATTGCCCTTGGCTGTGACCGGAGAGAAAGGCTGAGTCCCCTCGACGTTATACCTGTCCCCTCCCCCCCTCCGGGGACCCCCGGGGTCCTAGCTCCATGCCTGACGCGGACCCAGGGCGCTGCAGCGCCTCCTGGCGAATCCCGAGGCTGCTCGGGCCCCTGTCCGCTCGAAAGGAGGCATGGCGACCCCGCTGGGCTAACGGGGGAGACGGGCCGGGGTACCCGCCGCAACTCGAGAATGCACCGCCGCAAGTCGAGAACACCCCCGTGAGGCCACGCCCATAGAGGGAGGAGGCGCTTTTCCCTTGCAGGGCATGGAGAGCATGCCCCGGCACCTGTTCCGGCTCCGAACGGGGCTTGACTCCTTGCGGGCGACTCCAGGTGTCCCCCGAGATCCCCGGGCCAACCTGCCAAGAAAGCGGGGCTTCCCGCCACACCGCGAGGGCGTCCCCCGGGCCCCCCTCCTTGCGAGACGGGGCCCTTGGGATCTGCAGCGACGCGAGAGCCGTCCTGCGTCGGCCCCTCCTCTCGAAAGGGGGGTCCAATCCCCTTCCTGAATGCCATCGCAATCCCTACATTCCCTCGCACCTCCAGAGCGGGACTCTCGCCTCTCCTGAGGTTCGAGAAGAGAGGCCCCAAGGGGCCAGTTCCGGCCGCAAGACCAAAGGTCCCCGAGGAACCCCCATCGGCAAGCGAGTCCAGTTCCCTGGACGTGAGGCGAGGGGAAGCCCAGCAGCCCCTGGCGATGTCAAAGGAGGCCTGGACTTCTCAGAGGCAACAAGAGAGGCTCCCCGAGGCGCCACGCCCCCGATTCAGAGAGGCCACCCCCGCTTCCCCCTGCGCCGCGCGGAAAAAGCACGACCTTCGCCCCTGCATTCGAGGGGAAGCCCGATTGCCCTTGGCTGTGACCGGAGAGAAAGGCTGAGTCCCCTCGACTCCCTGGAGGCCACCCCACAGGTGCCAGTTATACCTGTCCCCTCCCCCCCTCCGGGGACCCCCGAGGGTCCTAGCTCCATGCCTGACGCGGACCCAGGGCGCTGCAGCGCCTCCTGGCGAATCCCGAGGCTGCTCGGGCCCCTGTCCGCTCGAAAGGAGGCATGGCGACCCCGCTGGGCTAACGGGGGAGACGGGCCGGGGTACCCGCCGCAACTCGAGAATGCACCGCCGCAAGTCGAGAACACCCCCGTGAGGCCACGCCCATAGAGGGAGGAGGCGCTTTTCCCTTGCAGGGCATGGAGAGCATGCCCCGGCACCTGTTCCGGCTCCGAACGGGGCTTGACTCCTTGCGGGCGACTCCAGGTGTCCCCCGAGATCCCCGGGCCAACCTGCCAAGAAAGCGGGGCTTCCCGCCACACCGCGAGGGCGTCCCCCGGGCCCCCCTCCTTGCGAGACGGGGCCCTTGGGATCTGCAGCGACGCGAGAGCCGTCCTGCCTTCTCTCTGGCGCTGCAACGGAGGCTGGACTCCCTCTAGGCGCCCCCAGAGGTTCCCTGGGATACCCGTGTCCACAGGCGAGCGGAACCCTGAGTCTCCAGAGGCCGCTCGCGAGGGGCCCCCCGTCGCCGTCGGCCCCTCCTCTCGAAAGGGGGGTCCAATCCCCTTCCTGAATGCCATCGCAATCCCTACATTCCCTCGCACCTCCAGAGCGGGACTCTCGCCTCTCCTGAGGTTCGAGAAGAGGCCCCAAGGGGCCAGTTCCGGCCGCAAGACCAAAGGTCCCCGAGGAACCCCCATCGGCAAGCGAGTCCAGTTCCCTGGACGTGAGGCGAGGGGAAGCCCAGCAGCCCCTGGCGATGTCAAAGGAGGCCTGGACTTCTCAGAGGCAAACAAGAGAGGCTCCCCGAGGCGCCACGCCCCCGATTCAGAGAGGCCACCCCCGCTTCCCCCCCTGCGCCGCGCGGAAAAGCACGACCTTCGCCCCTGCATTCGAGGGGAAGCCCGATTGCCCTTGGCTGTGACCGGAGAGAAAGGCTGAGTCCCCTCGACTCCCTGGAGGCCACCCCACAGGTGCCAGTTATACCTGTCCCCTCCCCCCCTCCGGGGACCCCCGAGGGTCCTAGCTCCATGCCTGACGCGGACCCAGGGCGCTGCAGCGCCTCCTGGCGAATCCCGAGGCTGCTCGGGCCCCTGTCCGCTCGAAAGGAGGCATGGCGACCCCGCTGGGCTAACGGGGGAGACGGGCCGGGGTACCCGCCGCAACTCGAGAATGCACCGCCGCAAGTCGAGAACACCCCCCCCGTGAAGCCACGCCCATAGAGGGAGGAGGCGCTTTTCCCTTGCAGGGCATGGAGAGCATGCCCCGGCACCTGTTCCGGCTCCGAACGGGGCTTGCCAGGTGTCCCCCGAGATCCCCGGGCCAACCTGCCAAGAAAGCGGGGCTTCCCGCCACACCGCGAGGGCGTCCCCCGGGCCCCCCTCCTTGCGAGACGGGGCCCTTGGGATCTGCAGCGACGCGAGAGCCGTCCTGCCTTCTCTCTGGCGCTGCAACGGAGGCTGGACTCCCTCTAGGCGCCCCCAGAGGTTCCCTGGGATACCCGTGTCCACAGGCGAGCGGAACCCTGAGTCTCCAGAGGCCGCTCGCGAGGGGCCCCCCGTCGCCGTCGGCCCCTCCTCTCGAAAGGGGGGGGTCCAATCCCCTTCCTGAATGCCATCGCAATCCCTACATTCCCTCGCACCTCCAGAGCGGGACTCTCGCCTCTCCTGAGGTTCGAGAAGAGGCCCCAAGGGGCCAGTTCCGGCCGCAAGACCAAAGGTCCCCGAGGAACCCCCATCGGCAAGCGAGTCCAGTTCCCTGGACGTGAGGCGAGGGGGGGAAGCCCAGCAGCCCCTGGCGATGTCAAAGGAGGCCTGGACTTCTCAGAGGCAACAAGAGAGGCTCCCCGAGGCGCCACGCCCCCGATTCAGAGAGGCCACCCCCGCTTCCCCCTGCGCCGCGCGGAAAAGCACGACCTTCGCCCCTGCATTCGAGGGGAAGCCCGATTGCCCTTGGCTGTGACCGGAGAGAAAGGCTGAGTCCCCTCGACTCCCTGGAGGCCACCCCACAGGTGCCAGTTATACCTGTCCCCTCCCCCCCCCCGGGGACCCCGAGGGTCCTAGCTCCATGCCTGACGCGGACCCAGGGCGCTGCAGCGCCTCCTGGCGAATCCCGAGGCTGCTCGGGCCCCTGTCCGCTCGAAAGGAGGCATGGCGACCCCGCTGGGCTAACGGGGGAGACGGGCCGGGGTACCCGCCGCAACTCGAGAATGCACCGCCGCAAGTCGAGAACACCCCCGTGAGGCCACGCCCATAGAGGGAGGAGGCGCTTTTTCCCTTGCAGGGCATGGAGAGCATGCCCCGGCACCTGTTCCGGCTCCGAACGGGGCTTGACTCCTTGCGGGCGACTCCAGGTGTCCCCCGAGATCCCCGGGCCAACCTGCCAAGAAAGCGGGGCTTCCCGCCACACCGCGAGGGCGTCCCCCCCCGCCCCCCTCCTTGCGAGACGGGGCCCTTGGGATCTGCAGCGACGCGAGAGCCGTCCTGCCTTCTCTCTGGCGCTGCAACGGAGGCTGGACTCCCTCTAGGCGCCCCCAGAGGTTCCCTGGGATACCCGTGTCCACAGGCGAGCGGAACCCTGAGTCTCCAGAGGCCGCTCGCGAGGGGGGGCCCCCCGTCGCCGTCGGCCCCTCCTCTCGAAAGGGGGGGTCCAATCCCCTTCCTGAATGCCATCGCAATCCCTACATTCCCTCGCACCTCCAGAGCGGGACTCTCGCCTCTCCTGAGGTTCGAGAAGAGGCCCCAAGGGGCCAGTTCCGGCCGCAAGACCAAAGGTCCCCGAGGAACCCCCATCGGCAAGCGAGTCCAGTTCCCTGGACGTGAGGCGAGGGGAAGCCCAGCAGCCCCTGGCGATGTCAAAGGAGGCCTGGACTTCTCAGAGGCAACAAGAGAGGCTCCCCGAGGCGCCACGCCCCCGATTCAGAGAGGCCACCCCCGCTTCCCCCTGCGCCGCGCGGAAAAAAGCACGACCTTCGCCCCTGCATTCGAGGGGAAGCCCGATTGCCCTTGGCTGTGACCGGAGAGAAAGGCTGAGTCCCCTCGACTCCCTGGAGGCCACCCCACAGGTGCCAGTTATACCCTGTCCCCTCCCCCCCTCCGGGGACCCCCGAGGGTCCTAGCTCCATGCCTGACGCGGACCCAGGGCGCTGCAGCGCCTCCTGGCGAATCCCGAGGCTGCTCGGGCCCCTGTCCGCTCGAAAGGAGGCATGGCGGCACCCCGCTGGGCTAACGGGGGAGACGGGCCGGGGGGGGGCCCGCCGCAACTCGAGAATGCACCGCCGCAAGTCGAGAACACCCCCGTGAGGCCACGCCCATAGAGGGAGGAGGCGCTTTTCCCTTGCAGGGCATGGAGAGCATGCCCCGGCACCTGTTCCGGCTCCGAACGGGGCTTGACTCCTTGCGGGCGACTCCAGGTGTCCCCCGAGATCCCCGGGCCAACCTGCCAAGAAAGCGGGGCTTCCCGCCACACCGCGAGGGCGTCCCCCGGGCCCCCCCCTCCTTGCGAGACGGGGCCCTTGGGATCTGCAGCGACGCGAGAGCCGTCCTGCCTTCTCTCTGGCGCTGCTGCAACGGAGGCTGGACTCCCTCTAGGCGCCCCCAGAGGTTCCCTGGGATACCCGTGTCCACAGGCGAGCGGAACCCTGAGTCTCCAGAGGCCGCTCGCGAGGGGCCCCCCCGTCGCCGTCGGCCCCTCCTCTCGAAAGGGGGGGGGGGGTCCCCTTCCTGAATGCCATCGCAATCCCTACATTCCCTCGCACCTCCAGAGCCAGGGACTCTCGCCTCTCTCCTGAGGTTCGAGAAGAGGCCCCAAGGGGCCAGTTCCGGCCGCAAGACCAAAAGGTCCCCGAGGAACCCCCATCGGCAAGCGAGTCCAGTTCCCTGGACGTGAGGCGAGGGGAAGCCCAGCAGCCCCTGGCGATGTCAAAGGAGGCCTGGACTTCTCAGAGGCAACAAGAGAGGCTCCCCGAGGCGCCACGCCCCCGATTCAGAGAGGCCACCCCCGCTTCCCCCCCGCGCCGCGCGCGCGGAAAAGCACGACCTTCGCCCCTGCATTCGAGGGGAAGCCCGATTGCCCTTGGCTGTGACCGGAGAGAAAGGCTGAGTCCCCTCGACTCCCTGGAGGCCACCCCACAGGTGCCAGTTATACCTGTCCCCTCCCCCCCCCCCTCGGGGACCCCCCGAGGGTCCTAGCTCCATGCCTGACGCGGACCCAGGGCGCTGCAGCGCCTCCTGGCGAATCCCGAGGCTGCTCGGGCCCCTGTCCGCTCGAAAGGAGGCATGGCGACCCCGCTGGGCTATAACGGGGGAGACGGGCCGGGGTACCCGCCGCCGCAACTCGAGAATGCACCGCCGCAAGTCGAGAACACCCCCCCCGTGAGGCCACGCCCATAGAGGGAGGAGGCGCTTTTCCCTTGCAGGGCATGGAGAGCATGCCCCGGCACCTGTTCCGGCTCCGAACGGGGCTTGACTCCTTGCGGGCGACTCCAGGTGTCCCCCCAGAGATCCCCGGGCCAACCTGCCAAGAAAGCGGGGCTTCCCGCCACACCGCGCGAGGGCGTCCCCCCCGGGCCCCCCTCCTTGCGAGACGGGGCCCTTGGGATCTGCAGCGACGCGAGAGCCGTCCTGCCTTCTCTCTGGCGCTGCAACGGAGGCTGGACTCCCTCTAGGCGCCCCCCCCAGTTCCCTGGGATACCCGTGTCCACAGGCGAGCGGAACCCTGAGTCTCCAGAGGCCGCTCGCGAGGGGCCCCCCCGTCGCCGTCGGCCCCTCCTCTCGAAAGGGGGGTCCAATCCCCTTCCTGAATGCCATCGCAATCCCAATCCCTACATTCCCTCGCACCTCCAGAGCGGGACTCTCGCCTCTCCTGAGGTTCGAGAAGAGGCCCCAAGGGGCCAGTTCCGGCCGCAAGACCAAAGGTCCCCGAGGAACCCCCATCGGCAAGCGAGTCCAGTTCCCTGGACGTGAGGCGAGGGGAAGCCCAGCAGCCCCTGGCGATGTCAAAGGAGGCCTGGACTTCTCAGAGGCAACAAGAGAGGCTCCCCGAGGCGCCACGCCCCCCCGATTCAGAGAGGCCACCCCCCGCTTCCCCCCCCCGCCGCGCGGAAAAGCACGACCTTCGCCCCTGCATTCGAGGGGAAAGCCGATTGCCCGAGGGGAAGCCTGTGACCGGAGAGAAAGGCTGAGTCCCCTCGACTCCCTGGAGGCCACCCCACAGGTGCCAGTTATACCTGTCCCCTCCCCCCCTCCCCCCCCGAGGGTCCTAGCTCCATGCCTGCCTGACGCGGACCCAGGGCGCTGCAGCGCCTCCTGGCGAATCCCGAGGCTGCTCGGGCCCCTGTCCGCTCGAAAGGAGGCATGGCGACCCCGCTGGGCTAACGGGGGAGACGGGCCGGGGTACCCGCCGCAACTCGAGAATGCACCGCCGCAAGTCGAGAACACCCCCGTGAGGCCACGCCCATAGAGGGAGGAGGCGCTTTTCCCTTGCAGGGCATGGAGAGCATGCCCCGGCACCTGTTCCGGCTCCGAACGGGGCTTGACTCCTTGCGGGCGACTCCAGGTGTCCCCCGAGATCCCCGGGCCAACCTGCCAAGAAAGCGGGGCTTCCCGCCACACCGCGAGGGCGTCCCCCGGGCCCCCCCTCCTTGCGAGACGGGGCCCTTGGGATCTGCAGCGACGCGAGAGCCGTCCTGCCTTCTCTCTGGCGCTGCAACGGAGGCTGGACTCCCTCTAGGCGCCCCCAGAGGTTCCCTGGGATACCCGTGTCCACAGGCGAGCGGAACCCCTGAGAGTCTCCAGAGGCCGCTCGCGAGGGGCCCCCCGTCGCCGTCGGCCCCTCCTCTCGAAAGGGGGGTCCAATCCCCTTCCTGAATGCCATCGCAATCCCTACATTCCCTCGCACCTCCAGAGCGGGACTCTCGCCTCTCCTGAGGTTCGAGAAGAGGCCCCAAGGGGCCAGTTCCGGCCGCAAGACCAAAGGTCCCCGAGGAACCCCCATCGGCAAGCGAGTCCAGTTCCCTGGACGTGAGGCGAGGGGAAGCCCAGCAGCCCCTGGCGATGTCAAAGGAGGCCTGGACTTCTCAGAGGCAACAAGAGAGGGCTCCCCGAGGCGCCACGCCCCCGATTCAGAGAGGCCACCCCCGCTTCCCCCTGCGCCGCGCGGAAAAGCACGACCCTTCCCCCTGCATTCGAGGGGAAGCCCGATTGCCCCTTGGCTGTGACCGGAGAGAAAGGCTGAGAAAGGCTGAGTCCCCTCGACTCCCTGGAGGCCACCCCACAGGTGCCAGTTATACCTGTCCCCTCCCCCCCTCCGGGGACCCCCGAGGGTCCTAGCTCCATGCCTGACGCGGACCCAGGGCGCTGCAGCGCCTCCTGGCGAATCCCGAGGCTGCTCGGGCCCCTGTCCGCTCGAAAGGAGGCATGGCGACCCCGCTGGGCTAACGGGGGAGACGGGCCGGGGGGGGCCGCAACTCGAGAATGCACCGCCGCAAGTCGAGAACACCCCCGTGAGGCCACGCCCATAGAGGGAGCCCATAGAGGGAGGCTTTTTTCCTTTGCAGGGCATGGAGAGCATGCCCCGGCACCTGTTCCGGCTCCGAACGGGGCTTGACTCCTTGCGGGCGACTCCAGGTGTCCCCCGAGATCCCCGGGCCAACCTGCCAAGAAAGCGGGGCTTCCCGCCACACCGCGAGGGCGTCCCCCGGGCCCCCCCCCTTGCGAGACGGGGCCTTGGATCTGGCCCTTGCGACGCGAGAGCCGTCCTGCCTTCCTGCCTGGCTCTGCTCTCTGCAACTGGGCGGAGGCTGGACTCCCTCTAGGCTAGGCGCCCCAGAGGTTCCCTGGGATACCCGTGTCCACAGGCGAGCGGAACCCTGAGTCTCCAGAGGCCGCTCGCGAGGGGCCCCCCGTCGCCGTCGGCCCCCCCCTCTCGAAAGGGGGGTCCAATCCCCTTCCTGAATGCCATCGCAATCCCTACATTCCCTCGCACCTCCAGAGCGGGACTCTCGCCTCTCCTGAGGTTCGAGAAGAGGCCCCAAGGGGCCAGTTCCGGCCGCAAGACCAAAGGTCCCCGAGGAACCCCCCCATCGGCAAGCGAGTCCAGTTCCCTGGACGTGAGGCGAGGGGAAGCCCAGCAGCCCCTGGCGATGTCAAAGGAGGCCTGGACTTCTCAGAGGCAACAAGAGAGGCTCCCCGAGGCGCCACGCCCCCCCGATTCAGAGAGGCCACCCCCCCCTTCCCCCTGCGCCGCGCGGAAAAAAAGCACGACCTTCGCCCCTGCATTCGAGGGGAAGCCCGATTGCCCTTGGCTGTGACCGGAGAGAAAGGCTGAGTCCCCCTCGACTCCCTGGAGGCCACCCCACAGGTGCCAGTTATACCTGTCCCCTCCCCCCCTCCGGGGACCCCCGAGGGTCCTAGCTCCATGCCTGACGCGGACCCAGGGCGCTGCAGCGCCTCCTGGCGAATCCCGAGGCTGCTCGGGCCCCCCTGTCCGCTCGAAAGGAGGCATGGCGACCCCGCTGGGCTAACGGGGGAGACGGGCCGGGGGGGCCCGCCGCAACTCGAGAATGCACCGCCGCAAGTCGAGAACACCCCCGTGAGGCCACGCCCATAGAGGGAGGAGGCGCTTTTCCCTTGCAGGGCATGGAGAGCATGCCCCGGCACCTGTTCCGGCTCCGAACGGGGCTTGACTCCTTGCGGGCGACTCCAGGTGTCCCCCGAGATCCCCGGGCCAACCTGCCAAGAAAGCGGGGCTTCCCGCCACACCGCGCGAGGGGCGTCCCCCGGGCCCCCCTCCTTGCGAGACGGGGCCCTTGGGGATCTGCAGCGACGCGAGAGCCGTCCTGCCTTCTCTCTGGCGCTGCAACGGAGGCTGGACTCCCTCTAGGCGCCCCCAGAGGTTCCCTGGGATACCCGTGTCCACAGGCGAGCGGAACCCTGAGTCTCCAGAGGCCGCTCGCGAGGGGCCCCCCCCCGCCGTCGGCCCCTCCTCTCGAAAGGGGGGTCCAATCCCCTTCCTGAATGCCATCGCAATCCCTACATTCCCTCGCACCTCCAGAGCGGGACTCTCGCCTCTCCTGAGGTTCGAGAAGAGGCCCCAAGGGGCCAGTTCCCAGGCCGCAAGACCAAAGGTCCCCGAGGAACCCCCATCGGCAAGCGAGTCCAGTTCCCTGGACGTGAGGCGAGGGGAAGCCCAGCAGCCCCTGGCGATGTCAAAGGAGGCCTGGACTTCTCAGAGGCAACAAGAGAGGCTCCCCGAGGCGCCACGCCCCCGATTCAGAGAGGCCACCCCCGCTTCCCCCCCGCCGCGCGCGCGGAAAAGCACGACCTTCGCCCCTGCATTCATTCGGGGGGAAGCCCGATTGCCCTTGGCTGTGACCGGAGAGAAAGGCTGAGTCCCCTCGACTCCCTGGAGGCCACCCCACAGGTGCCAGTTATACCTGTCCCCTCCCCCCCTCCGGGGACCCCCGAGGGTCCTAGCTCCATGCCTGACGCGGACCCAGGGCGCTGCAGCGCCTCCTGGCGAATCCCGAGGCTGCTCGGGCCCCTGTCCGCTCGAAAGGAGGCATGGCGACCCCGCTGGGCTAACGGGGGAGACGGGCCGGGGTACCCGCCGCAACTCGAGAATGCACCGCCGCAAGTCGAGAACACCCCCGTGAGGCCACGCCCATAGAGGGAGGAGGCGCTTTTCCCTTGCAGGGCATGGAGAGCATGCCCCGGCACCTGTTCCGGCTCCGGCTCCGAACGGGGCTTGACTCCTTGCGGGCGACTCCAGGTGTCCCCCGAGATCCCCGGGCCAACCTGCCAAGAAAGCGGGGCTTCCCGCCACACCGCGAGGGGCGTCCCCCGGGCCCCCCTCCTTGCGAGACGGGGCCCTTGGGATCTGCAGCGACGCGAGAGCCGTCCTGCCTTCTCTCTGGCGCTGCAACGGAGGCTGGACTCCCTCTAGGCGCCCCCAGAGGTTCCCTGGGATACCCGTGTCCACAGGCGAGCGGAACCCTGAGTCTCCAGAGGCCGCTCGCGAGGGGCCCCCCGTCGCCGTCGGCCCCTCCTCTCGAAAGGGGGGTCCAATCCCCTTCCTGAATGCCATCGCAATCCCTACATTCCCTCGCACCTCCAGAGCGGGACTCTCGCCTCTCCTGAGGTTCGAGAAGAGGCCCCAAGGGGCCAGTTCCGGCCGCAAGACCAAAGGTCCCCGAGGAACCCCCATCGGCAAGCGAGTCCAGTCCCTGGACGTGAGGCGAGGGGAAGCCCAGCAGCCCCTGGCGATGTCAAAGGAGGCCTGGACTTCTCAGAGGCAACAAGAGAGGCTCCCCGAGGCGCCACGCCCCCGATTCAGAGAGGCCACCCCCCGCTTCCCCCTGCGCCGCGCGGAAAAGCACGACCTTCGCCCCTGCATTCGAGGGGAAGCCCGATTGCCCTTGGCTGTGACCGGAGAGAAAGGCTGAGTCCCCTCGACTCCCTGGAGGCCACCCCACAGGTGCCAGTTATACCTGTCCCCTCCCCCCTCCGGGGACCCCCGAGGGTCCTAGCTCCATGCCTGACGCGGACCCAGGGCGCTGCAGCGCCTCCTGGCGAATCCCGAGGCTGCTCGGGCCCCTGTCCGCTCGAAAGGAGGCATGGCGACCCCGCTGGGCTAACGGGGGAGACGGGCCGGGGTACCCGCCGCAACTCGAGAATGCACCGCCGCAAGTCGAGAACACCCCCCCGTGAGGCCACGCCCATAGAGGGAGGAGGCGCTTTTCCCTTGCAGGGCATGGAGAGCATGCCCCGGCACCTGTTCCGGCTCCGAACGGGGCTTGACTCCTTGCGGGCGACTCCAGGTGTCCCCCGAGATCCCCGGGCCAACCTGCCAAGAAAGCGGGGCTTCCCGCCACACCGCGAGGGCGTCCCCCCCCGCCCCCCTCCTTGCGAGACGGGGCCCCTGGGATCTGCAGCGACTCGAGAGCCGTCCTGCCTTCTCTCTGGCGCTGCAACGGAGGGCTGGACTCCCTCTAGGCGCCCCCAGAGGTTCCCTGGGATACCCGTGTCCACAGGCGAGCGGAACCCTGAGTCTCCAGAGGCCGCTCGCGAGGGGCCCCCCCGTCGCCGTCGGCCCCTCCTCTCGAAAAGGGGGGTCCAATCCCCTTCCTGAATGCCATCGCAATCCCTACATTCCCTCGCACCTCCAGAGCGGGACTCTCGCCTCTCCTGAGGTTCGAGAAGAGGCCCCAAGGGGCCAGTTCCGGCCGCAAGACCAAAGGTCCCCGAGGAACCCCCATCGGCAAGCGAGTCCAGTTCCCTGGACGTGAGGCGAGGGGAAGCCCAGCAGCCCCTGGCGATGTCAAAGGAGGCCTGGACTTCTCAGAGGCAACAAGAGAGGCTCCCCGAGGCGCCACGCCCCCGATTCAGAGAGGCCACCCCCGCTTCCCCCTGCGCCGCGCGCGAAAAAGCACGACCTTCGCCCCTGCATTCGAGGGGAAGCCCGATTGCCCTTGGCTGTGACCGGAGAGAAAAGCTGAGTCCCCTCGACTCCCTGGAGGCCACCCCACAGGTGCCAGTTATACCTGTCCCCTCCCCCCCTCCGGGGACCCCCGAGGGTCCTAGCTCCATGCCTGACGCGGACCCAGGGCGCTGCAGCGCCTCCTGGCGAATCCCGAGGCTGCTCGGGCCCCTGTCCGCTCGAAAGGAGGCATGGCGACCCCGCTGGGCTAACGGGGGAGACGGGCCGGGGTACCCGCCGCAAACTCGAGAATGCACCGCCGCAAGTCGAGAACACCCCCGTGAGGCCACGCCCATAGAGGGAGGAGGCGCTTTTCCCTTGCAGGGCATGGAGAGCATGCCCCGGCACCTGTTCCGGCTCCGAACGGGGCTTGACTCCTTGCGGGCGACTCCAGGTGTCCCCCGAGATCCCCGGGCCAACCTGCCAAGAAAGCGGGGCTTCCCGCCACACCGCGAGGGCGTCCCCCGGGCCCCCCCCTCTTGCGAGACGGGGCCCTTGGGATCTGCAGCGACGCGAGAGCCGTCCTGCCTTCTCTCTGGCGCTGCAACGGAGGCTGGACTCCCTCTAGGCGCCCCCAGAGGTTCCCTGGGATACCCGTGTCCACAGGCGAGCGGAACCCTGAGTCTCCAGAGGCCGCTCGCGAGGGGCCCCCCCCGTCGCCGTCGGCCCCTCCTCTCGAAAGGGGGGGTCCAATCCCCTTCCTGAATGCCATCGCAATCCCTACATTCCCTCGCACCTCCAGAGCGGGACTCTCGCCTCTCCTGAGGTTCGAGAAGAGGCCCCAAGGGGCCAGTTCCGGCCGCAAGACCAAAGGTCCCCGAGGAACCCCCATCGGCAAGCGAGTCCAGTTCCCTGGACGTGAGGCGAGGGGAAGCCCAGCAGCCCCTGGCGATGTCAAAGGAGGCCTGGACTTCTCAGAGGCAACAAGAGAGGCTCCCCGAGGCGCCACGCCCCCGATTCAGAGAGGCCACCCCCGCTTCCCCCTGCGCCGCGCGGAAAAGCACGACCTTCGCCCCTGCATTCGAGGGGAAGCCCGATTGCCCTTGGCTGTGACCGGAGAGAAAGGCTGAGTCCCCTCGACTCCCTGGAGGCCACCCCACAGGTGCCAGTTATACCTGTCCCCTCCCCCCCCGGGGGACCCCCGAGGGTCCTAGCTCCATGCCTGACGCGGACCCAGGGCGCTGCAGCGCCTCCTGGCGAATCCCGAGGCTGCTCGGGCCCCTGTCCGCTCGAAAGGAGGCATGGCGACCCCGCTGGGCTAACGGGGGAGACGGGCCGGGGTACCCGCCGCAACTCGAGAATGCACCGCCGCAAGTCGAGAACACCCCCCGTGAGGCCACGCCCATAGAGGGAGGAGGCGCTTTTCCCTTGCAGGGCATGGAGAGCATGCCCCGGCACCTGTTCCGGCTCCGAACGGGGCTTGACTCCTTGCGGGCGACTCCAGGTGTCCCCCGAGATCCCCGGGCCAACCTGCCAAGAAAGCGGGGCTTCCCGCCACACCGCGAGGGCGTCCCCCGGGCCCCCCTCCTTGCGAGACGGGGCCCTTGGGATCTGCAGCGACGCGAGAGCCGTCCTGCCTTCTCTCTGGCGCTGCAACGGAGGCTGGACTCCCTCTAGGCGCCCCCAGAGGTTCCCTGGGATACCCGTGTCCACAGGCGAGCGGAACCCTGAGTCTCCAGAGGCCGCTCGCGAGGGGCCCCCCGTCGCCGTCGGCCCCTCCTCTCGAAAGGGGGGTCCAATCCCCTTCCTGAATGCCATCGCAATCCCTACATTCCCTCGCACCTCCAGAGCGGGACTCTCGCCTCTCCTGAGGTTCGAGAAGAGGCCCCAAGGGGCCAGTTCCGGCCGCAAGACCAAAGGTCCCCGAGGAACCCCCCATCGGCAAGCGAGTCCAGTTCCCTGGACGTGAGGCGAGGGGAAGCCCAGCAGCCCCTGGCGATGTCAAAGGAGGCCTGGACTTCTCAGAGGCAACAAGAGAGGCTCCCCGAGGCGCCACGCCCCCGATTCAGAGAGGCCACCCCGCTTCCCCCCGCGCCGCGCGGAAAAGCACGACCTTCGCCCCTGCATTCGAGGGGAAGCCCGATTGCCCTTGGCTGTGACCGGAGAGAAAGGCTGAGTCCCCTCGACTCCCTGGAGGCCACCCCACAGGTGCCAGTTATACCTGTCCCCTCCCCCCCTCCGGGGACCCCCGAGGGTCCTAGCTTCCATGCCTGACGCGGACCCAGGGCGCTGCAGCGCCTCCTGGCGAATCCCGAGGCTGCTCGGGCCCCTGTCCGCTCGAAAGGAGGCATGGCGACCCCGCTGGGCTAACGGGGGAGACGGGCCGGGGTACCCGCCGCAACTCGAGAATGCACCGCCGCAAGTCGAGAACACCCCCGTGAGGCCACGCCCATAGAGGGAGGAGGCGCTTTTCCCTTGCAGGGCATGGAGAGCATGCCCCGGCACCTGTTCCGGCTCCGAACGGGGCTTGACTCCTTGCGGGCGACTCCAGGTGTCCCCCGAGATCCCCGGGCCAACCTGCCAAGAAAGCGGGGCTTCCCGCCACACCGCGAGAGGGCGTCCCCCGGGCCCCCCCCTCCTTGCGAGACGGGGCCCTTGGGATCTGCAGCGACGCGAGAGCCGTCCTGCCTTCTCTCTGGCGCTGCAACGGAGGCTGGACTCCCTCTAGGCGCCCCCAGAGGTTCCCTGGGATACCCGTGTCCACAGGCGAGCGGAACCCTGAGTCTCCAGAGGCCGCTCGCGAGGGGCCCCCCCGTCGCCGTCGGCCCCTCCTCTCGAAAGGGGGGTCCAATCCCCTTCCTGAATGCCATCGCAATCCCTACATTCCCTCGCACCTCCAGAGCGGGACTCTCGCCGGTGCCAGTTATACCTGTCCCCTCCCCCCCTCCGGGGACCCCGAGGGTCCTAGCTCCATGCCTGACGCGGACCCAGGGCGCTGCAGCGCCTCCTGGCGAATCCCGAGGCTGCTCGGGCCCCTGTCCGCTCGAAAGGAGGCATGGCGACCCCGCTGGGCTAACGGGGGAGACGGGCCGGGGTACCCGCCGCA
>JAGTYA010000379.1:0-27890 GCA_024291935.2 Okapia johnstoni | reverse complement strand
GGTATCACCTTCCCAGCCCCCTTGTGATTTACAGCCAGATGCAGCCTTGCAGGTTCTCTTCCTTAGAGTCAAAAAAGGTACCCAAGGGACTGCTTATTCAGTCTTCCCTGGTGCAAGAGGTGTTTGGCTGTGAAGACGGCCAGAACAATGGCTCTGCTCCCAGGGCTTCAGTTTCCCAGTCAGAAACAGAACCTAGTCTCCAGAGCTCTCTGCTACAGAGCAGACATGGGGAAAATAGCTCTGTAGAGGGTGCCCTTCATATTCAGGGGGCACTGTGGAAGCTTACTTGGCTATGCTTTGGACCTAGGCCCACTGTGGCCTCTTTCACTGACTTTCCAGGTATCACTTCCAAGCCCCTTGTTGATTTTCAGCCAGATGCAAGCCTTGCAGGATCCCCTTCCTTAGAGTCAAAAAAGGTACCCAAGTTGGACTGCTTATTCAGTCTTCCCTGGTGCAAGAGGTGTTTGGGCTTGTGAAAAGTCGCCAGAACAATGGCTCTGCTCCCAGGGCCCTCAGTTTCCCATCAGAACAAGACCTAGTCTCCAGAGCTCTCTGCTACAGAGCAGACATGGGGAAAAAGCGCTGTGGAGGGTGCCTTCGACGTTCCAGGGCACTGTCGAAGCCGTACCTTGTGCTTTGGACCTAGGCACTGTGGCCTCTTTCACTGACTTTCCCAGGTATCACTTCCCAGCCCCTTGTTCGATTTTTCAGCCAGATGCAGCCTTGCAGGGTCTCTTCCTTAGAGTCAAAAAAGGTAGCCCAAGGGACTGCTTATTCAGTCTTCCCCATGGTGCAAGTGGTGTTAGGCTGTGAAGACCCAGAACAATGGCTCTGCTCACCAGGGCCTCAGTTTCCCTTAGTCAGAACAGACCTAGTCTCACAGAGCTCTCTGCTACAGAGCCGACATGGGGAAATAGCTCTGAGGAGGGTTCCTTCAGTTTCCAGGGCACCTGTCGAAGCCTTACCCGGGTGCTTGGGAAGCCTAGGCACCTGTGGCCTCTTTCACTGACTTTCCAGGTATCACTTCCCAGCCCTTGTGATTTTTCAGCCAGATGCAGCCTTGCAGGTTTCTCTTCCTTAGAGTCAAAAAAGGTAGCCCAAGGGACTGCTTATTCAGTTCTTCCCTGGTGCAAGAGGTGTTTGGCTGTGAAGACGCCAGAACAATGGCTCTGCTCCCAGGGCCTCAGTTTCCCAGTCAGAACAGACCTAGTCTCCAGAGCTCTCTGCTACAGAGCAGACATGGGGAAAAAGCGCTGTGGAGGGTGCCTTCACGTTCCAGGGCACTGTCGAAAGCCTTACCTGGGCTTTGGGGCCTAGGCACTGTGGCCTCTTTCACTGACTTTCCAGGTATCACTTCCCAGCCCCTTGTGATTTTCACCAGATGCAGCCTTGCAGGGTCTCTTCCTTAGAGTCAAAAAAGGTAGCCCAAGGGACTGCTTATTCAGTCTTCCCTGGTGCAAGAGGTGTTTGGCTGTGAAGACGCCAGAACAATGGCTCTGCTCCCAGGGCCTCAGTTTCCCAGTCAGAACAGACCTAGTCTCCAGAGCTCTCTGCTACAGAGCAGACATGGGGAAAAAGCGCTGTGGAGGGTGCCCTTCACTTCCAGGGCACTGTCGAAAGCCTTACCTGGGCTTTGGAGCCTAGGCACTGTGGCCTCTTTCACTGACTTTCCAGGTATCACTTCCCAGCCCCTTGTGATTTTCAGCCAGATGCAGCCTTGCAGGGTCTCTTCCTTAGAGTCAAAAAAGGTAGCCCAAGGGACTGCTTATTCAGTCTTCCCTGGTGCAAGAGGTGTTTGGCTGTGAAGACGCCAGAACAATGGCTCTGCTCCCAGGGCCTCAGTTTTCCCAGTCAGAACAGACCTAGTCTCCAGAGCTCTCTGCTACAGAGCAGACATGGGGAAATAGCGCTCTGGGAGGGTTTCCCTTGAGGTTCCCTGCACTGTCGAAGCCCTTACCTGGGCTTTGGAGCCTAGGCACTGTGGCCTCTTTCACTGACTTTCCAGGTATCACTTCCCAGCCCCTTGTGATTTTCAGCCAGATGCAGCCTTGCAGGGTCTCTTCCTTAGAGTCAAAAAAGGTAGCCCAAGGGACTGCTTATTCAGTCTTCCCTGGTGCAAGAGGTGTTTGGCTGTGAAGACGCCAGAACAATGGCTCTGCTCCCAGGGCCTCAGTTTCCCAGTCAGAACAGACCTAGTCTCCAGAGCTCCTCTGCTACAGAGCAGACATGGGGAAAAAGCGCTGTGGAGGGTGCCTTCACGTTCCAGGGCACTGTCGAAGCCTTACCTGGGCTTTGGAGCCTAGGCACTGTGGCCTCTTTCACTGACTTTCCAGGTATCACTTCCCAGCCCCTTGTGATTTTCAGCCAGATGCAGCCTTGCAGGGTCTCTTCCTTAGAGTCAAAAAAGGTAGCCCAAGGGACTGCTTATTCAGTCTTCCCTGGTGCAAGAGGTGTTTGGCTGTGAAGACGCCAGAACAATGGCTCTGCTCCCAGGGCCTCAGTTTCCCAGTCAGAACAGACCTAGTCTCCAGAGCTCTCTGCTACAGAGCAGACATGGGGAAATAGCTCTGAGGAGGGTTCCTTGAGGCTCCCTGCCTTGGGGAAGCCCTACCCGGGTGCTGGGGCCTAGGCACTGTGGCCTCTTTCACTGACTTTCCAGGTATCACTTCCCAGCCCCTTGTGATTTTCAGCCAGATGCAGCCTTGCAGGGTCTCTTCCTTAGAGTCAAAAAAGGTAGCCCAAGGGACTGCTTATTCAGTCTTCCCTGGTGCAAGAGGTGTTTGGCTGTGAAGACGCCAGAACAATGGCTCTGCTCCCAGGGCCTCAGTTTCCCAGTCAGAACAGACCTAGTCTCCAGAGCTCTCTGCTACAGAGCAGACATGGGGAAAAAAGCGCTGTGGAGGGTGCCTTCACGTTCCAGGGCACTGTCGAAGCCCTACCTGGGCTTTGGAGCCTAGGCACTGTGGCCTCTTTCACTGACTTTTCCAGGTATCACTTCCCAGCCCCTTGTGATTTTCAGCCAGATGCAGCCTTGCAGGGTCTCTTCCTTAGAGTCAAAAAAGGTAGCCCCAAGGGACTGCTTATTCAGTCTTCCCTGGTGCAAGAGGTGTTTGGCTGTGAAGACGCCAGAACAATGGCTCTGCTCCCAGGGCCTCAGTTTCCCAGTCAGAACAGACCTAGTCTCCAGAGCTCTCTGCTACAGAGCAGACATGGGGAAATAGCTCTGAGGAGGGTTCCTTGACGTTCCCTGGGCACTGGGGAAGCCTTACCTGGTGCTTTGGAGCCTAGGCACTGTGGGCCTCTTTCACTGACTTTCCAGGTATCACTTCCCAGCCCCTTGTGATTTTCAGCCAGATGCAGCCTTGCAGGGTCTCTTCCTTAGAGTCAAAAAAGGTAGCCCAAGGGACTGCTTATTCAGTCTTCCCTGGTGCAAGAGGTGTTTGGCTGTGAAGACGCCAGAACAATGGCTCTGCTCCCAGGGCCTCAGTTTCCCAGTCAGAACAGACCTAGTCTCCAGAGCTCTCTGCTACAGAGCAGACATGGGGAAAAAAGCTCTGTGGAGGGTGCCTTCACGTTTCAGGGCACTGTCGAAAGCCTTACCTGGGCTTTGGAGCCTAGGCACTGTGGCCTCTTTCACTGACTTTCCAGGTATCACTTCCCAGCCCCTTGTGATTTTCAGCCAGATGCAGCCTTGCAGGGTCTCTTCCTTAGAGTCAAAAAAGGTAGCCCAAGGGACTGCTTATTCAGTCTTCCCTGGTGCAAGAGGTGTTTGGCTGTGAAGACGCCAGAACAATGGCTCTGCTCCCAGGGCCTCAGTTTTCCCAGTCAGAACAGACCTAGTCTCCAGAGCTCTCTGCTACAGAGCAGACATGGGGAAAAAGCGCTGTGGGAGGGTGCCTTCACGTTCCAGGCACTTGTCGAAGCCTTACCTGGGCTTTGGAGCCTAGGCACTGTGGGCCTCTTTCACTGACTTTCCAGGTATCACTTCCCAGCCCCTTGTGATTTTCAGCCAGATGCAGCCTTGCAGGGTCTCTTCCTTAGAGTCAAAAAAGGTAGCCCAAGGGACTGCTTATTCAGTCTTCCCTGGTGCAAGAGGTGTTTGGCTGTGAAGACGCCAGAACAATGGCTCTGCTCCCAGGGCCTCAGTTTCCCAGGTATCACTTCCCAGCCCCTTGTGATATTCAGCCAGATGCAGCCTTGCAGGGTCTCTTCCTTAGAGTCAAAAAAGGTAGCCCAAGGGACTGCTTATTCAGTCTTCCCTGGTGCAAGAGGTGTTTGGCTGTGAAGACACCAGAACAATGGCTCTGCTCCCAGGGCCTCAGTTTACCAGTCAGAACAGACCTAGTCTCCAGAGCTCTCTGCTACAGAGGAGACATGTGGAAAAAGCGCTGTGGAGGGTGCCTTCACGTTCCAGGGCACTGTCAAAGCCTTACCTGGGCTTTGGAGTCTAGGCACTGTGGCCTCTTTCACTGACTTTCCAGGTATCACTTCCCAGCCCCTTGTGATTTTCAGCCAGATGCAGCCTTGCAGGGTCTCTTCCTTAGAGTCAAAAAAGGTAGCCCAAGGGACTGCTTATTCAGTCTTCCCTGGTGCAAGAGGTGTTTGGCTGTGAAGACGCCAGAACAATGGCTCTGCTCCCAGGGCCTCAGTTTCCCAGTCAGAACAGACCTAGTCTCCAGAGCTCTCTGCTACAGAGCAGACATGGGGAAAAAGCGCTGTGGAGGGTGCCTTCACGTTCCAGGGCACTGTCGAAGCCTTACCTGGGCTTTGGAGCCTAGGCACTGTGGCCTCTTTCACTGACTTTCCAGGTATCACTTCCCAGCCCCTTGTGATTTTCAGCCAGATGCAGCCTTGCAGGGTCTCTTCCTTAGAGTCAAAAAAGGTAGCCCAAGGGACTGCTTATTCAGTCTTCCCTGGTGCAAGAGGTGTTTGGCTGTGAAGACGCCAGAACAATGGCTCTGCTCCCAGGGCCTCAGTTTCCCAGTCAGAACAGACCTAGTCTCCAGAGCTCTCTGCTACAGAGCAGACATGGGGAAATATCTCTGAGGAGGGTTCCTTGAGGCTCCCTGCCTTGTGGAAGCCCTACCTGGGCTTTGGAGCCTAGGCACTGTGGCCTCTTTCACTGACTTTCCAGGTATCACTTCCCAGCCCCTTGTGATTTTCAGCCAGATGCAGCCTTGCAGGGTCTCTTCCTTAGAGTCAAAAAAGGTAGCCCAAGGGACTGCTTATTCAGTCTTCCCTGGTGCAAGAGGTGTTTGGCTGTGAAGACGCCAGAACAATGGCTCTGCTCGCAGGGTCTCAGTTTCCCAGTCAGAACAGACCTAGTCTCCAGAGCTCTCTGCTACAGAGCAGACATGGGGAAATGGCTCTGATTACGGTTCCTTGAGGCTCCCTGCCTTGGGGAAGCCCTACCCAGGTGCTGGGGCCTAGGCACTGTGGAATCTTTCACTGACTTTCCAGGTATCACTTCCCAGCCCCTTGTGATTTTCAGCCAGATGCAGCCTTGCAGGGTCTCTTCCTTAGAGTCAAAAAAGGTAGCCCAAGGGACTGCTTATTCAGTCTTCCCTGGTGCAAGAGGTGTTTGGCTGTGAAGACGCCAGAACAATGGCTCTGCTCCCAGGGCCTCAGTTTCCCAGTCAGAACAGACCTAGTCTCCAGAGCTCTCTGCTACAGAGCAGACATGGGGAAAAAGCGCTGTGGAGGGTGCCTTCACGTTCCAGGGCACTGTCGAAGCCTTACCTGGGCTTTGGAGCCTAGGCACTGTGGCCTCTTTCACTGACTTTCCAGGTATCACTTCCCAGCCCCTTGTGATTTTCAGCCAGATGCAGCCTTGCAGGGTCTCTTCCTTAGAGTCAAAAAAGGTAGCCCAAGGGACTGCTTATTCAGTCTTCCCTGGTGCAAGAGGTGTTTGGCTGTGAAGACACCAGAACAATGGCTCTGCTCCCAGGGCCTCAGTTACCCAGTCAGAACAGACCTAGTCTCCAGAGCTCTCTGCTACAGAGGAGACATGTGGAAAAAGCGCTGTGGAGGGTGCCTTCACGTTCCAGGGCACTGTCAAAGCCTTACCTGGGCTTTGGAGTCTAGGCACTGTGGCCTCTTTCACTGACTTTCCAGGTATCACTTCCCAGCCCCTTGTGATTTTCAGCCAGATGCAGCCTTGCAGGGTCTCTTCCTTAGAGTCAAAAAAGGTAGCCCAAGGGACTGCTTATTCAGTCTTCCCTGGTGCAAGAGGTGTTTGGCTGTGAAGACGCCAGAACAATGGCTCTGCTCCCAGGGCCTCAGTTTCCCAGTCAGAACAGACCTAGTCTCCAGAGCTCTCTGCTACAGAGCAGACATGGGGAAAAAGCTCTGAGGAGGGTTCCTTGAGGCTCCCCGCCTTGGGGAAGCCCTACCCGGGTGCTTTGGGCCTAGGCACTGTGGCCTCTTTCACTGACTTTCCAGGTATCACTTCCCAGCCCCTTGTGATTTTCAGCCAGATGCAGCCTTGCAGGGTCTCTTCCTTAGAGTCAAAAAAGGTAGCCCAAGGGACTGCTTATTCAGTCTTCCCTGGTGCAAGAGGTGTTTGGCTGTGAAGACGCCAGAACAATGGCTCTGCTCCCAGGGCTCTCAGTTTCCCAGTCAGAACAGACCTAGTCTCCAGAGCTCTCTGCTACAGAGCAGACATGGGGAAAAAGCGCTGTGGAGGGTGCCTTCACGTTCCAGGGGCACTGTCGAAGCCTTACCTGGGCTTTGGGAGCCTAGGCACTGTGGCCTCTTTCACTGACTTTCCAGGTATCACTTCCCAGCCCCTTGTGATTTTCAGCCAGATGCAGCCTTGCAGGGTCTCTTCCTTAGAGTCAAAAAAGGTAGCCCAAGGGACTGCTTATTCAGTCTTCCCTGGTGCAAGAGGTGTTTGGCTGTGAAGACGCCAGAACAATGGCTCTGCTCCCAGGGCCTCAGTTTCCCAGTCAGAACAGACCTAGTCTCCAGAGCTCTCTGCTACAGAGCAGACATGGGGAAAAAGCGCTGTGGAGGGTGCCTTCACGTTCCAGGGCACTGTCGAAGCCTTACCTGGGCTTTGGAGCCTAGGCACTGTGGCCTCTTTCACTGACTTTCCAGGTATCACTTCCCAGCCCCTTGTGATTTTCAGCCAGATGCAGCCTTGCAGGGTCTCTTCCTTAGAGTCAAAAAAGGTAGCCCAAGGGACTGCTTATTCAGTCTTCCCTGGTGCAAGAGGTGTTTGGCTGTGAAGACGCCAGAACAATGGCTCTGCTCCCAGGGCCTCAGTTTCCCAGTCAGAACAGACCTAGTCTCCAGAGCTCTCTGCTACAGAGCAGACATGGGGAAAAAGCTCTGTGGAGGGGTTCCTTTCACGTTCCCTGGGCACTGTCGAAGCCTTACCTGGGCTTTGGGCCCTAGGCACTGTGGCCTCTTTCACTGACTTTCCAGGTATCACTTCCCAGCCCCTTGTGATTTTCAGCCAGATGCAGCCTTGCAGGGTCTCTTTCCTTAGAGTCAAAAAAGGTAGCCCAAGGGACTGCTTATTCAGTCTTCCCTGGTGCAAGAGGTGTTTTTGGCTGTGAAGACGCCAGAACAATGGCTCTGCTCCCAGGGCCTCAGTTTCCCAGTCAGAACAGACCTAGTCTCCAGAGCTCTCTGCTACAGAGCAGACATGGGGAAAAAGCTCTGAGGAGGGTTCCTTGAGGCTCCCTGGGCCTGTCGAAGCCCTACCCGGGTGCTTTGGGCCTAGGCACTGTGGCCTCTTTCACTGACTTTCCAGGTATCACTTCCCAGCCCCTTGTGATTTTCAGCCAGATGCAGCCTTGCAGGGTCTCTTCCTTAGAGTCAAAAAAGGTAGCCCAAGGGACTGCTTATTCAGTCTTCCCTGGTGCAAGAGGTGTTTTGGCTGTGAAGACGCCAGAACAATGGCTCTGCTCCCAGGGCCTCAGTTTCCCAGTCAGAACAGACCTAGTCTCCAGAGCTCTCTGCTACAGAGCAGACATGGGGAAAAAAAGCGCTGTGGAGGGTGCCTTCACGTTCCAGGGCACTGTCGAAGCCTTACCTGGGCTTTGGAGCCTAGGCACTGTGGCCTCTTTCACTGACTTTCCAGGTATCACTTCCCAGCCCCTTGTGATTTTCAGCCAGATGCAGCCTTGCAGGGTCTCTTCCTTAGAGTCAAAAAAAGGTAGCCCAAGGGACTGCTTATTCAGTCTTCCCTGGTGCAAGAGGTGTTTGGCTGTGAAGACGCCAGAACAATGGCTCTGCTCCCAGGGCCTCAGTTTCCCAGTCAGAACAGACCTAGTCTCCAGAGCTCTCTGCTACAGAGCAGACATGGGGAAAAAGCTCTGTGGAGGGTGCCTTCACGTTCCAGGGCACTGTCGAAGCCTTACCTGGGCTTTGGAGCCTAGGCACTGTGGCCTCTTTCACTGACTTTCCAGGTATCACTTCCCAGCCCCTTGTGATTTTCAGCCAGATGCAGCCTTGCAGGGTCTCTTCCTTAGAGTCAAAAAAGGTAGCCCAAGGGACTGCTTATTCAGTCTTCCCTGGTGCAAGAGGTGTTTGGCTGTGAAGACGCCAGAACAATGGCTCTGCTCCCAGGGCCTCAGTTTCCCAGTCAGAACAGACCTAGTCTCCAGAGCTCTCTGCTACAGAGCAGACATGGGGAAATAGCTCTGAGGAGGGTTCCCTTCACGTTCCCCTGCACTGTCGAAGCCTTACCCGGGTGCTTTGGAGCCTAGGCACTGTGGCCTCTTTCACTGACTTTCCAGGTATCACTTCCCAGCCCCTTGTGATTTTCAGCCAGATGCAGCCTTGCAGGGTCTCTTCCTTAGAGTCAAAAAAAAGGTAGCCCAAGGGACTGCTTATTCAGTCTTCCCTGGTGCAAGAGGTGTTTGGCTGTGAAGACGCCAGAACAATGGCTCTGCTCCCAGGGCCTCAGTTTCCCAGTCAGAACAGACCTAGTCTCCAGAGCTCTCTGCTACAGAGCAGACATGGGGAAAAAGCGCTGTGGAGGGTGCCTTCACGTTCCAGGGCACTGTCGAAGCCTTACCTGGGCTTTGGAGCCTAGGCACTGTGGCCTCTTTCACTGACTTTCCAGGTATCACTTCCCAGCCCCTTGTGATTTTCAGCCAGATGCAGCCTTGCAGGGTCTCTTCCTTAGAGTCAAAAAAGGTAGCCCAAGGGACTGCTTATTCAGTCTTCCCTGGTGCAAGAGGTGTTTGGCTGTGAAGACGCCAGAACAATGGCTCTGCTCCCAGGGCCTCAGTTTCCCAGTCAGAACAGACCTAGTCTCCAGAGCTCTCTGCTACAGAGCAGACATGGGGGAAAAAAGCGCTGTGGAGGGTGCCTTCACGTTCCAGGGCACTGTCGAAGCCTTACCCTGGGCTTTGGGAGCCTAGGCACTGTGGCCTCTTTCACTGACTTTCCAGGTATCACTTCCCAGCCCCTTGTGATTTTCAGCCAGATGCAGCCTTGCAGGGTCTCTTCCTTAGAGTCAAAAAAGGTAGCCCAAGGGACTGCTTATTCAGTCTTCCCTGGTGCAAGAGGTGTTTGGCTGTGAAGACGCCAGAACAATGGCTCTGCTCCCAGGGCCTCAGTTTCCCAGTCAGAACAGACCTAGTCTCCAGAGAGCTCTCTGCTACAGAGCAGACACATGGGGAAAAAAGCGCTGAGGAGGGTTCCTTCACGTTCCAGGGCACTGTCGAAAGCCTTACCTGGGCTTTGGAGCCTAGGCACTGTGGCCTCTTTCACTGACTTTCCAGGTATCACTTCCCAGCCCCTTGTGATTTTCAGCCAGATGCAGCCTTGCAGGGTCTCTTCCTTAGAGTCAAAAAAGGTAGCCCAAGGGACTGCTTATTCAGTCTTCCCTGGTGCAAGAGGTGTTTGGCTGTGAAGACGCCAGAACAATGGCTCTGCTCCCAGGGCCTCAGTTTCCCAGTCAGAACAGACCTAGTCTCCCAGAGCTCTCTGCTACAGAGCAGACATGGGGAAATAGCTCTGAGGAGGGTTCCTTGAGGCTCCCTGCCTTGGGAAGCCCTACCCGGGTGCTGGGGCCTAGGCACTGTGGCCTCTTTCACTGACTTTCCAGGTATCACTTTCCCAGCCCCTTGTGATTTTCAGCCAGATGCAGCCTTGCAGGGTCTCTTCCTTAGAGTCAAAAAAAAGGTAGCCCAAGGGACTGCTTATTCAGTCTTCCCTGGTGCAAGAGGTGTTTGGCTGTGAAGACGCCAGAACAATGGCTCTGCTCCCAGGGCCTCAGTTTCCCAGTCAGAACAGACCTAGTCTCCAGAGCTCTCTGCTACAGAGCAGACATGGGGAAAAAAGCGCTGTGGAGGGTGCCTTCACGTTCCAGGGCACTGTCGAAGCCTTACCTGGGCTTTGGAGAGCCTAGGCACTGTGGCCTCTTTCACTGACTTTCCAGGTATCACTTCCCAGCCCCTTGTGATTTTCAGCCAGATGCAGCCTTGCAGGGTCTCTTCCTTAGAGTCAAAAAAAGTAGCCCAAGGGACTGCTTATTCAGTCTTCCCTGGTGCAAGAGGTGTTTGGCTGTGAAGACGCCAGAACAATGGCTCTGCTCCCCAGGGCCTCAGTTTCCCAGTCAGAACAGACCTAGTCTCCAGAGCTCTCTGCTACAGAGCAGACATGGGGAAAAAGCGCTGTGGAGGGTGCCTTCACGTTCCCTGGGCACTGTCGAAGCCTTACCTGGGCTTTGGAGCCTAGGCACTGTGGCCTCTTTCACTGACTTTCCAGGTATCACTTTCCCAGCCCCTTGTGATTTTCAGCCAGATGATGCAGCCTTGCAGGGTCTCTTCCTTAGAGTCAAAAAAGGTAGCCCAAGGGACTGCTTATTCAGTCTTCCCTGGTGCAAGAGGTTTGGCTGTGAAGACGCCAGAACAATGGCTCTGCTCCCAGGGCCCTCAGTTTCCCAGTCAGAACAGACCTAGTCTCCAGAGCTCTCTGCTACAGAGCAGACATGGGGAAAAAAAGCGCTGTGGGAGGTGCCTCAGTTTCCAGGGCACTGTCGAAGCCTTACCTGGGCTTTGGAGCCTAGGCACTGTGGCCTCTTTCACTGACTTTCCAGGTATCACTTCCCAGCCCCTTGTGATTTTCAGCCAGATGCAGCCTTGCAGGGTCTCTTCTCCTTAGAGTCAAAAAAGGTAGCCCAAGGGGACTGCTTATTCAGTCTTCCCTGGTGCAAGAGAGGTGTTTGGCTGTGAAGAAGACGCCAGAACAATGGCTCTGCTCCCAGGCCTCAGGAGTTTCCCAGTCAGAACAGACCTAGTCTCCAGAGCTCTCTGCTACAGAGCAGACATGGGGAAAAAAAAGCGCTGTGGAGGGTTCCTTGACGTTCCAGGGCACTGTCGAAGCCCTTACCCTGGGCTTTGGGGCCTAGGCACTGTGGCCTCTTTCACTGACTTTCCAGGTATCACTTCCCAGCCCCTTGTGATTTTCAGCCAGATGCAGCCTTGCAGGGTCTCTTCCTTAGAGTCAAAAAAGGGTAGCCCAAGGGACTGCTTATTCAGTCTTCCCTGGTGCAAGAGGTGTTTGGCTGTGAAGACGCCAGAACAATGGCTCTGCTCCCAGGGGCCTCAGTTTCCCAGTCAGAACAGACCTAGTCTCCAGAGCTCTCTGCTACAGAGCAGACATGGGGAAATAGCTCTGAGGAGGGGTTCCTTTCACGTTCCAGGGCCTTGGGGAAGCCCTACCCTGGGCTTTGGGGCCTAGGCACTGTGGGGCTCTTTCACTGACTTTCCAGGTATCACTTCCCAGCCCCTTGTGTGATTTTCAGCCAGATGCAGCCTTGCAGGGTCTCTTCCTTAGAGTCAAAAAAGGTAGCCCCAAGGGACTGCTTATTCAGTCTTCCCTGGTGCAAGAGGTGTTTTTGGCTGTGAAGACGCCAGAACAATGGCTCTGCTCCCAGGGCCTCAGTTTTTCCAGTCAGAAACAGACCTAGTCTCCAGAGCTCTCTGCTACAGAGCAGACATGGGGAAAAAGCTCTGTGGAGGGTTTCCTTCACGTTCCAGGGCACTGTCGAAGCCTTACCTGGGCTTTTTTGGAGCCTAGGCACTGTGGCCTCTTTCTTTTCACTGACTTTCCAGGTATCACTTCCCAGCCCCTTGTGATTTTCAGCCAGATGCAGCCTTGCAGGGTCTCTTCCTTAGAGTCAAAAAAAGGTAGCCCAAGGGACTGCTTATTCAGTCTTCCCTGGTGCAAGAAGGTGTTTTGGGCTGTGAAGACGCCAGAAACAATGGGCTCTGCTCCCCAGGCCTCAGTTTTCCAGTCAGTCAGAACAGACCTAGTCTCCAGAGCTCTCTGCTACAGAGCAGACACATGGGGGAAAAAGCGCTGTGAGGAGGGTGCCTTCAGGTTCCCAGGGCACTGTCGAAGCCTTACCTGGGGGCTTTGGAGCCTAGGCACTGTGGCCTCTTTCACTGACTTTCCAGGTATCACTTCCCAGCCCCTTGTGATTTTCAGCCAGATGCAGCCTTGCAGGGTCTCTTCCTTAGAGTCAAAAAAGGTAGCCCAAGGGACTGCTTATTCAGTCTTCCCCTGGTGCAAGAGGTGTTTGGCTGTGAAGACGCCAGAACAATGGCTCTGCTCCCAGGGCCTCAGTTTCCCAGTCCCAGTCAGAACAGACCTAGTCTCCAGAGCTCTCTGCTACAGAGCAGACATGGGGAAAAAAAGCTCTGAGGAGGGTTTCCTTGAGGTTCCCTGGCCTTGTCGAAGCCTTACCTGGGCTTTGGAGCCTAGGCACTGTGGCCCTCTCTTTCACTGACTTTCCAGGTATCACTTCCCAGCCCCTTGTGATTTTCAGCCAGATGCAGCCTTGCAGGGTCTCTTCTTTAGAGAGTCAAAAAAGGTAGCCCAAGGGACTGCTTATTCAGTCTTCCCCCTGGTGCAAGAGGTGTTTTTGGCTGTGAAGACGCCAGAAACAATGGCTCTGCTCCCAGGGCCTCAGTTTCCCAGTCAGAACAGACCTAGTCTCCAGAGCTCTCTGCTACAGAGCAGACATGGGGAAAAAGCTCTGTGGAGGGTGCCCTTCACGTTCCAGGGCACTGTCGAAGCCTTACCTGGGGCTTTGGGAGCCTAGGCACTGTGGCCTCTTTTCACTGACTTTCCAGGTATCACTTCCCAGCCCCTTGTGATTTTCAGCCAGATGCAGCCTTGCAGGGTCTCTTCCTTAGAGTCAAAAAAAGGTAGCCCAAGGGACTGCTTATATTCAGTCTTCCCTGGTGCAAGAGGTGTTTGGCTGTGAAGACGCCAGAACAAATGGCTCTGCTCCCAGGGCCTCAGTTTCCCAGTCAGAACAGACCTAGTCTCCAGAGCTCTCTGCTACAGAGCAGACATGGGGAAAAAGCGCTGTGGGAGGGTGCCCTTCACGTTCCCTGGCACTGTCGAAGCCTTACCTGGGCTTTGGAGCCTAGGCACTGTGGCCTCTTTCACTGACTTTCCAGGTATCACTTCCCAGCCCCTTGTGATTTTCAGCCAGATGCAGCCTTGCAGGGTCTCTTCCTTAGAGTCAAAAAAGGTAGCCCAAGGGACTGCTTATTCAGTCTTCCCTGGTGCAAGAGGTGTTTTTTGGCTGTGAAGACGCCAGAACAATGGCTCTGCTCCCAGGGCCTCAGTTTCCCAGTCAGAACAGACCTAGTCTCCAGAGCTCTCTGCTACAGAGCAGACATGGGGAAAAAAGCGCTGTGGAGGGTGCCTTCACGTTCCAGGGCACTGTCGAGAAGCCTTACCCTGGGCTTTGGAGCCTAGGCACTGTGGCCTCTTTCACTGACTTTCCAGGTATCACTTCCCAGCCCCTTGTGATTTTCAGCCAGATGCAGCCTTGCAGGGTCTCTTCCTTAGAGTCAAAAAAGGTAGCCCAAGGGACTGCTTATTCAGTCTTCCCTGGTGCAAGAGGTGTTTGGCTGTGAAGACGCCAGAACAATGGCTCTGCTCCCAGGGCCTCAGTTTCCCAGTCAGAACAGACCTAGTCTCCAGAGCTCTCTGCTACAGAGCAGACATGGGAAAAATAGCTCTGAGGAGGGTTCCTTGAGGCTCCCTGCCTTGTCGAAGCCAAAAACCCGGTGCTTTGGAGCCTAGGCACTGTGGCCTCTTTCACTGACTTTCCAGGTATCACTTCCAGCCCCTTGTGATTTTCAGCCAGATGCAGCCTTGCAGGGTCTCTTCCTTAGAGTCAAAAAAGGTAGCCCAAGGGACTGCTTATTCAGTCTTCCCTGGTGCAAGAGGTGTTTGGCTGTGAAGACGCCAGAACAATGGCTCTGCTCCCAGGGCCTCAGTTTCCCAGTCAGAACAGACCTAGTCTCCAGAGCTCTCTGCTACAGAGCAGACATGGGAAAAAAAGCGCTGTGGAGGGTGCCTTCACGTTCCCAGGGCACTGTCGAAGCCTTACCTGGGCTTTGGAGCCTAGGCACTGTGGCCTCTTTCACTGACTTTCCAGGTATCACTTCCCAGCCCCTTGTGATTTTCAGCCAGATGCAGCCTTGCAGGGTCTCTTCCTTAGAGTCAAAAAAGGTAGCCCAAGGGACTGCTTATTCAGTCTTCCCTGGTGCAAGAGGTGTTTTGGCTGTGAAGACGCCAGAACAATGGCTCTGCTCCCAGGGCCTCAGTTTCCCAGTCAGAACAGACCTAGTCTCCAGAGCTCTCTGCTACAGAGCAGACATGGGGAAAAAGCGCTCTGTGGAGGGTTCCTTCAGGCTCCCAGGGCACTGTCGAAGCCCTACCCGGCTTTGGAGCCTAGGCACTGTGGCCTCTTTTCACTGACTTTCCAGGTATCAAGACTTCCCCCAGCCCCTTGTGATTTTTCAGCCAGATGCAGCCTTGCAGGGTCTCTTCCTTAGAGTCAAAAAAGGTAGCCCAAGGGACTGCTTATTCAGTCTTCCCTGGTGCAAGAGGTGTTTTGCTGTGAAGACGCCAGAACAATGGCTCTGCTCCCAGGGCCTCAGTTTCCCCAGTCAGAACAGACCTAGTCTCCAGAGCTCTCTGCTACAGAGCAGACATGGGGAAAAAAGCTCTGAGGGAGGGTGCCTTCACGTTCCAGGGCACTGTCGAAAGCCTACCCTGGGCTTTGGAGCCTAGGCACTGTGGCCTCTTTCACTGACTTTCCAGGTATCACTTCCCAGCCCCTTGTGATTTTCAGCCAGATGCAGCCTTGCAGGGTCTCTTCCTTAGAGTCAAAAAAGGTAGCCCAAGGGACTGCTTATTCAGTCTTCCCCTGGTGCAAGAGGTGTTTTTGCTGTGAAGACGACGCCAGAACAATGGCTCTGCTCCCAGGGCCTCAGTTTCCCAGTCAGAACAGACCCTAGTCTCCAGAGCTCTCTGCTACAGAGCAGACATGGGGAAAAAGCGCTGTGGAGGGTGCCTTCACGTTCCAGGGCACTGTCGAAGCCTTACCCTGGGCTTTGGAGCCTAGGCACTGTGGCCTCTTTCACTGACTTTCCAGGTATCACTTCCCAGCCCCTTGTGATTTTCAGCCAGATGCAGCCTTGCAGGGTCTCTTCCTTAGAGTCAAAAAAGGTAGCCCAAGGGACTGCTTATTCAGTCTTCCCTGGTGCAAGAGGTGTTTGGCTGTGAAGACCCCAGAACAATGGCTCTGCTCCCAGGGCCTCAGTTTCCCAGTCAGAACAGACCTAGTCTCCAGAGCTCTCTGCTACAGAGCAGACATGGGGAAAAAAAAGCTCTGAGGAGGGGTGCCTTCACGTTCCCAGGGCACTGTCGAAAGCCTTACCTGGGGCTTTGGAGCCTAGGCACTGTGGCCTCTTTCACTGACTTTCCAGGTAGGTATCACTTCCCAGCCCCTTGTGATTTTCAGCCAGATGCAGCCTTGCAGGGTCTCTTCCTTAGAGTCAAAAAAAGTAGCCCAAGGGGACTGCTTATTCAGTCTTCCCTGGTGCAAGAGGTGTTTGGCTGTGAAGACGCCAGAACAATGGCTCTGCTCCCAGGGCCTCAGTTTCCCCAGTCAGAACAGACCTAGTCTCCAGAGCTCTCTGCTACAGAGCAGACATGGGGAAAAAAAGCGCTGTGTGGAGGGTGCCTTCACGTTCCAGGGCACTGTCGAAGCCTTACCTGGGCTTTGGAGCCTAGGCACTGTGGCCTCTTTCACTGACTTTCCAGGTATCACTTCCCAGCCCCCTTGTGATTTTCAGCCAGATGCAGCCTTGCAGGGTCTCTTCCTTAGAGTCAAAAAAGGTAGCCCCAAGGGACTGCTTTCATTCAGTCTTCCCTGGTGCAAGAGGTGTGTTTGGCTGTGAAGACGCCAGAACAATGGCTCTGCTCCCCCAGGGCCTCAGTTTTTCCCAGTCAGAACAGACCTAGTCTCCAGAGCTCTCTGCTACAGAGCAGACATGGGAAAAAGCGCTGTGGAGGGAGGGTGCCTTCACGTTCCAGGGCACTGTCGGAAGCCTTACCTGGGGTTTGGAGCCCTAGGCACTGTGGCCTCTTTCACTGACTGACTTTCCAGGTATCACTTCCCAGCCCCTTGTGATTTTCAGCCAGATGCAGCCTTGCAGGGTCTCTTCCTTAGAGTCAAAAAAAAAGGTAGCCCAAGGGACTGCTTATTCAGTCTTCCCTGGTGCAAGAGGTGTTTGGCTGTGAAGACGCCAGAACAATGGCTCTGCTCCCAGGGCCTCAGTTTCCCAGTCAGAACAGACCTAGTCTCCAGAGCTCTCTGCTACAGAGCAGACATGGGGAAATAGCTCTGAGGAGGGTGCCCTTCAGGCTCCCAGGGCCACTGGGAAGCCTTACCCGGGTGCTGGGCCCTAGGCACTGTGGCCTCTTTTTTTCACTGACTTTCCAGGTATCACTTCCCAGCCCCTTGTGATTTTCAGCCAGATGCAGCCTTGCAGGGTCTCTTCCTTAGAGTCAAAAAAGGTAGCCCAAGGGACTGCTTATTCAGTCTTCCCTGGTGCAAGAGGTGTTTGGCTGTGAAGACGACGCCAGAACAATGGCTCTGCTCCCAGGGCCTCAGTTTCCCAGTCAGAACAGACCTAGTCTCCAGAGCTCTCTGCTACAGAGCAGACATGGGGAAAAAGCTCTGTGGAGGGTGCCTTCACGTTCCAGGGCCTTGTCGAAGCCCTTACCTGGGCTTTGGGAGCCTAGGCACTGTGGCCTCTTTCACTGACTTTCCAGGTATCACTTCCCAGCCCCTTGTGATTTTTCAGCCAGATGCAGCCTTGCAGGGTCTCTTCCTTAGAGTCAAAAAAGGTAGCCCAAGGGACTGCTTATTCAGTCTTCCCTGGTGCAAGAGGTGTTTGGCTGTGAAGACGCCAGAACAATGGCTCTGCTCCCAGGGCCTCAGTTTTCCCAGTCAGAACAGACCTAGTCTCCAGAGCTCTCTGCTACAGAGCAGACATGGGGAAAAAGCTCTGAGGAGGGTTCCTTCACGTTCCAGGGCACTGTCGAAGCCCTACCCGGGCTTTGGGGCCTAGGCACTGTGGCCTCTTTCACTGACTTTCCAGGTATCACTTCCCAGCCCCTTGTGATTTTCAGCCAGATGCAGCCTTGCAGGGTCTCTTCCTTAGAGTCAAAAAAGGTAGCCCAAGGGACTGCTTATTCAGTCTTCCCTGGTGCAAGAGGTGTTTGGCTGTGAAGACGCCAGAACAATGGCTCTGCTCCCAGGGCCTCAGTTTCCCAGTCAGAACAGACCTAGTCTCCAGAGCTCTCTGCTACAGAGCAGACATGGGGAAAAAGCGCTGTGGAGGGTGCCTTCACGTTCCAGGGCACTGTCGAAGCCTTACCTGGGGGCTTTGGAGCCTAGGCACTGTGGCCTCTTTCACTGACTTTCCAGGTATCACTTCCCAGCCCCTTGTGATTTTCAGCCAGATGCAGCCTTGCAGGGTCTCTTCCTTAGAGTCAAAAAAGGTAGCCCAAGGGACTGCTTATTCAGTCTTCCCCTGGTGCAAGAGGTGTTTGGCTGTGAAGACGCCAGAACAATGGCTCTGCTCCCAGGGCCTCAGTTTCCCAGTCAGAACAGACCTAGTCTCCAGAGCTCTCTGCTACAGAGCAGACATGGGGAAATAGCTCTGAGGAGGGTTCCTTGAGGCTCCCTGCCTTGGGGAAGCCTACTACCTGGGTGCTG
Source organism: Okapia johnstoni (assembly GCA_024291935.2). Classification (NCBI taxonomy): domain Eukaryota; kingdom Metazoa; phylum Chordata; class Mammalia; order Artiodactyla; family Giraffidae; genus Okapia; species Okapia johnstoni. The sequence continues at coordinate 9,829 of JAGTYA010000379.1, read as the reverse complement.
GGGCCTAGGCACTGTGGCCCTCTTTCACTGACTTTCCAGGTATCACTTTCCCAGCCCCTTGTGATTTTCAGCCAGATGCAGCCTTGCAGGGTCTCTTCCTTAGAGTCAAAAAAGGTAGCCCAAGGGACTGCTTATTCAGTCTTCCCTGGTGCAAGAGGTGTTTGGCTGTGAAGACGCCAGAACAATGGCTCTGCTCCCAGGGCCTCAGTTTCCCAGTCAGAACAGACCTAGTCTCCAGAGCTCTCTGCTACAGAGCAGACATGTGGAAAAAGCGCTGTGGAGGGTGCCTTCACGTTCCAGGGCACTGTCAAAGCCTTACCTGGGCTTTGGAGTCTAGGCACTGTGGCCTCTTTCACTGACTTTCCAGGTATCACTTCCCAGCCCCTTGTGATTTTCAGCCAGATGCAGCCTTGCAGGGTCTCTTCCTTAGAGTCAAAAAAGGTAGCCCAAGGGACTGCTTATTCAGTCTTCCCTGGTGCAAGAGGTGTTTGGCTGTGAAGACGCCCAGAACAATGGCTCTGCTCCCAGGGCCTCAGTTTCCCAGTCAGAACAGACCTAGTCTCCAGAGCTCTCTGCTACAGAGCAGACATGGGGAAAAGCGCTGTGGAGGGTGCCTTCACGTTCCAGGGCACTGTCGAAGCCCTTACCCGGGGCTTTGGGAGCCTAGGCACTGTGGCCTCTTTCACTGACTTTCCAGGTATCACTTCCCAGCCCCTTGTGATTTTCAGCCAGATGCAGCCTTGCAGGGTCTCTTCCTTAGAGTCAAAAAAGGTAGCCCAAGGGACTGCTTATTCAGTCTTCCCTGGTGCAAGAGGTGTTTGGCTGTGAAGACGCCAGAACAATGGCTCTGCTCCCAGGGCCTCAGTTTCCCAGTCAGAACAGACCTAGTCTCCAGAGCTCTCTGCTACAGAGCAGACATGGGAAAAAGCTCTGTGGAGGGTGCCTTGACGTTCCCTGCACTTGTCGAAGCCTTACCTGGGCTGCTGGGGCCTAGGCACTGTGGCCTCTCTTTCACTGACTTTCCAGGTATCACTTCCCAGCCCCTTGTGATTTTCAGCCAGATGCAGCCTTGCAGGGTCTCTTCCTTAGAGTCAAAAAAGGTAGCCCAAGGGGACTGCTTATTCAGTCTTCCCTGGTGCAAGAGGTGTTTGGCTGTGAAGACGCCAGAACAATGGCTCTGCTCCCAGGGCCTCAGTTTCCCAGTCAGAACAGACCTAGTCTCCAGAGCTCTCTGCTACAGAGCAGACATGGGGAAATAGCTCTGAGGAGGGTTCCTTGAGGCTCCCCTGCACCACTGTCGAAGCCCTACCCGGCTTTGGGGCCTAGGCACTGTGGCCTCTTTCACTGACTTTCCAGGTATCACTTCCCAGCCCCTTGTGATTTTCAGCCAGATGCAGCCTTGCAGGGTCTCTTCCTTAGAGTCAAAAAAGGTAGCCCAAGGGACTGCTTATTCAGTCTTCCCTGGTGCAAGAGGTGTTTGGCTGTGAAGACGCCAGAACAATGGCTCTGCTCCCAGGGCCTCAGTTTCCCAGTCAGAACAGACCTAGTCTCCAGAGCTCTCTGCTACAGAGCAGACATGGGGAAAAAGCGCTGTGGAGGGTGCCTTCACGTTCCAGGGCACTGTCGAAAGCCTTACCTGGGCTTTGGAGCCTAGGCACTGTGGCCTCTTTCACTGACTTTCCAGGTATCACTTCCCAGCCCCTTGTGATTTTCAGCCAGATGCAGCCTTGCAGGGTCTCTTCCTTAGAGTCAAAAAAAGGTAGCCCAAGGGACTGCTTATTCAGTCTTCCCTGGTGCAAGAGGTGTTTGGCTGTGAAGACCGCCAGAACAATGGCTCTGCTCCCAGGGCCTCAGTTTCCCAGTCAGAACAGACCTAGTCTCCAGAGCTCTCTGCTACAGAGCAGACATGGGGAAAAAGCGCTGTGGAGGGTGCCTTCACGTTCCAGGGGCACTGTCGAAGCCCTACCTGGGCTTTGGAGCCTAGGCACTGTGGCCTCTTTCACTGACTTTCCAGGTATCACTTCCCAGCCCCCTTGTGATTTTTTCAGCCAGATGCAGCCTTGCAGGGTCTCTTCCTTAGAGTCAAAAAAGGTAGCCCAAGGGACTGCTTATTCAGTCTTCCCTGGTGCAAGAGGTGTTTGGCTGTGAAGACGCCAGAACAATGGCTCTGCTCCCAGGGCCTCAGTTTCCCAGTCAGAACAGACCTAGTCTCCAGAGCTCTCTGCTACAGAGCAGACATGGGGAAAAAGCGCTGTGGAGGGTGCCTTCACGTTCCAGGGCACTGTCGAAAGCCTTACCTGGGCTTTGGAGCCTAGGCACTGTGGCCTCTTTCACTGACTTTCCAGGTATCACTTCCCAGCCCCTTGTGATTTTCAGCCAGATGCAGCCTTGCAGGGTCTCTTCCTTAGAGTCAAAAAAGGTAGCCCAAGGGACTGCTTATTCAGTCTTCCCTGGTGCAAGAGGTGTTTGGCTGTGAAGACGCCAGAACAATGGCTCTGCTCCCAGGGCCTCAGTTTCCCAGTCAGAACAGACCTAGTCTCCAGAGCTCTCTGCTACAGAGCAGACATGGGGAAAAAGCTCTGAGGAGGGTGCCTTCACGTTCTTCAGGGCACTGTCGAAGCCTTACCCGGGGCTTTGGAGCCTAGGCACTGTGGCCTCTTTCACTGACTTTCCAGGTATCACTTCCCAGCCCCTTGTGATTTTCAGCCAGATGCAGCCTTGCAGGGTCTCTTCCTTAGAGTCAAAAAAGGTAGCCCAAGGGACTGCTTATTCAGTCTTCCCTGGTGCAAGAGGTGTTTGGCTGTGAAGACGCCAGAACAATGGCTCTGCTCCCAGGGCCTCAGTTTCCCAGTCAGAACAGACCTAGTCTCCAGAGCTCTCTGCTACAGAGCAGACATGGGGAAAAAGCGCTGTGGAGGGTGCCTTCACGTTCCAGGGCACTGTCGAAGCCTTACCTGGGCTTTGGAGCCTAGGCACTGTGGCCTCTTTCACTGACTTTCCAGGTATCACTTCCCAGCCCCCTTGTGATTTTTCAGCCAGATGCAGCCTTGCAGGGTCTCTTCCTTAGAGTCAAAAAAGGTAGCCCAAGGGACTGCTTATTCAGTCTTCCCTGGTGCAAGAGTGTTTTGGCTGTGAAGACGCCAGAACAATGGCTCTGCTCCCAGGGCCTCAGTTTCCCAGTCAGAACAGACCTAGTCTCCAGAGCTCTCTGCTACAGAGCAGACATGGGGAAAAAGCGCTGTGGAGGGTGCCTTCACGTTCCAGGGCAACTGTCGAAGCCTTACCTGGGCTTTGGAGCCTAGGCACTGTGGCCTCTTTCACTGACTTTCCAGGTATCACTTCCCCAGCCCCTTGTGATTTTCAGCCAGATGCAGCCTTGCAGGGTCTCTTCCTTAGAGTCAAAAAAGGTAGCCCAAGGGACTGCTTATTCAGTCTTCCCTGGTGCAAGAGGTGTTTGGCTGTGAAGACGCCAGAACAATGGCTCTGCTCCCAGGGCCTCAGTTTCCCAGTCAGAACAGACCTAGTCTCCAGAGCTCTCTGCTACAGAGCAGACATGGGGAAAAAGCTCTGAGGAGGGTGCCTTCACGTTCCCTGGCCTTGGGGAAGCCCTACCCGGGCTTTGGAGGCCTAGGCACTGTGGCCTCTTTCACTGACTTTCCAGGTATCACTTCCCAGCCCCTTGTGATTTTCAGCCAGATGCAGCCTTGCAGGGTCTCTTCCTTAGAGTCAAAAAAGGTAGCCCAAGGGACTGCTTATTCAGTCTTCCCTGGTGCAAGAGGTGTTTGGCTGTGAAGACGCCAGAACAATGGCTCTGCTCCCCAGGGCCTCAGTTTCCCAGTCAGAACAGACCTAGTCTCCAGAGCTCTCTGCTACAGAGCAGACATGGGGAAAAAGCGCTGTGGAGGGTGCCTTCACGTTCCAGGGCACTGTCCGAAGCCTTACCTGGGCTTTGGAGCCTAGGCACTGTGGCCTCTTTCACTGACTTTCCAGGTATCACTTCCCAGCCCCTTGTGATTTTCAGCCAGATGCAGCCTTGCAGGGTCTCTTCCTTAGAGTCAAAAAAGGTAGCCCAAGGGACTGCTTATTCAGTCTTCCCTGGTGCAAGAGGTGTTTGGCTGTGAAGACGCCAGAACAATGGCTCTGCTCCCAGGGCCTCATTTTCCCAGTCAGAACAGACCTAGTCTCCAGAGCTCTCTGCTACAGAGCAGACATGGGGAAATAGCTCTGAGGAGGGTTCCTTGAGGCTCCCCGCCTTGGGGAAGCCCTACCCGGGGTGCTGGGGCCTAGGCACTGTGGCCTCTTTCACTGACTTTCCAGGTATCACTTCCCAGCCCCTTGTGATTTTCAGCCAGATGCAGCCTTGCAGGGTTCTTCCTTAGAGTCAAAAAAGGTAGCCCAAGGGACTGCTTATTCAGTCTTCCCTGGTGCAAGAGGTGTTTGGCTGTGAAGACGCCAGAACAATGGCTCTGCTCCCAGGGCCTCAGTTTCCCAGTCAGAACAGACCTAGTCTCCAGAGCTCTCTGCTACAGAGCAGACATGGGGAAAAAGCGCTGTGGAGGGTGCCTTCACGTTCCAGGGCACTGTCGAAGCCTTACCTGGGCTTAGAGCTCTCTGCTACATTGCAGACATGGGGAAAAAGCGCTGTGGAGGGTGCCTTCACGTTCCAGGGCACTGTCGAAGCCTTACCTGGGCTTTGGAGCCTAGGCACTGTGGCCTCTTTCACTGACTTTCCAGGTATCATTTCCCAGCCCCTTGTGATTTTCAGCCAGATGCAGCCTTGCAGGGTCTCTTCCTTAGAGTCACAAAAGGTAGCCCAAGGGACTGCTTATTCAGTTTTCCCTGGTTCAAGAGGTGTTTGGCTGTGAAGACGCCAGAACAATGGCTCTGCTCCCAGGGCCTCAGTTTCCCAGTCAGAACAGACCTAGTCTCCAGAGCTCTCTGCTACAGAGCAGACATGGGGAAAAAGCTCTGAGGAGGGTTCCTTGAGGCTCCCTGCCTTGGGGAAGCCCTACCCGTGTGCTGGGGCCTAGGCACTGTGGCCTCTTTCACTGACTTTCCAGGTGTCACTTCCCAGCCCCTTGTGATTTTCAGCCATATGCAGCCTTGCAGGGTCTTTTCGTTAGAGTCAAAAAAGGTAGCCCAAGGGACTGCTTATTCAGTCTTCCCTGGTGCAAGAGGTGTTTGGCTGTGAAGACGCCAGAACAATGGCTCTGCTCCCAGGGCCTCAGTTTCCCAGTCAGAACAGACCTAGTCTCCAGAGCTCTCTGCTACAGAGCAGACACGGGGGAAAAGCGCTGTGGAGGGTGCCTTCACGTTCCAAGGCACTGTCGAAGCCTTACCTGGGCTTTGGATCCTAGGCACTCTGGCCTCTTTCACTGACTTTCCAGGTATCACTTCCCAGCCCCTTGTGATTTTCAGCCAGATGCAGCCTTGCAGGGTCACTTCCTTAGAGTCAAAAAAGGTAGCCCAAGGAACTGCTTATTCAGTCTTCTCTGGTACAAGAGGTGTTTGTCTGTGAAGACGCCAGAACAATGGCTCTGCTCCCAGGGCCTCATTTTCCCAGTCAGAACCGACCTCGTCTCCAGAGCTCTCTGATACAGAGCAGACATGGGGAAATAGCTCTGAGGAGGGTTCCTTGAGGCTCCCTGCCTTGGGGAAGCCCTACCCGGGGGCTGGGGCCTAGGCACTGTGGCCTCTTTCACTGACTTTCCAGGTATCACTTCCCAGCCCCTTGTGATTTTCAGCCAGATGCAGCCTTGCAGGGTCTCTTCCTTAGAGTCAAAAAAGGTAGCCCAAGGGACTGCTTATTCAGTCTTTCCTGGAGCAAGAGGCGATTGGCTCTGAAGACGCCAGAACAATGACTCTGCTCCCAGGGCCTCAGTTTCCCAGTCAGAACAGACCTAATCTCCAAAGCTCTCTGCTACAGAGCAGACATGTGGAAAAAAGCGCTGTGGTGGGTGCCTTCACGTTCCAGGGCACTGTCGAAGCCTTACCTGGGCTTTGGAGCCTAGGCACTGTGGCCTCTTTCACTGAATTTCCAGGTATCACTTCCCAGCCCCTTGTGATTTTCAGCCAGATGCAGCCTTGCAGGGTCTCTTTCTTAGAGTCAAAAAAGGTAGTCCAAGGGACTGCTTATTCAGTCTTCCCTGGTGCAAGAGGTGTTTGGCTGTGAAGACGCCAGAACAATGGCTCTGCTCCCAGGGCCTCAGTTTCCCAGTCAGAACAGTCCTAGTCTCCAGAGCTCTCTGCTACATTGCAGACATAGGGAAAAAGCGCTGTGAAGGGTGCCTTCACGTTCCAGGACACTGTCGAAGCCTTACCTGGGCTTTGGAGCCTAGGCACTGTGGCCTCTTTCACTGACTTTCCAGGTATCACTTCCCCAGCCCCTTGTGATTTTCAGCCAGATGCAGCCTTGCAGGGTCTCTTCCTTAGAGTCACAAAAAGGTAGCCCAAGGGACTGCTTATTCAGTCTTCCCCCTGGTGCAAGAGGTATTTGGCTGTGAAGACGCCAGAACAATGGCTCTGCTCCCAGGGCCTCAGTTTCCCAGTCAGAACAGACCTAGTCTCCAGAGCTCTCTGCTACAGAGCAGACATGGGGAAAAAGCTCTGAGGAGGGTTCCTTGAGGCTCCCTGCCTTGGGGAAGCCCTACCCGTGTGCTGGGGCCTAGGCACTGTGGCCTCTTTCACTGACTTTCCAGGTGTCACTTCCCAGCCCCTTGTGATTTTCAGCCAGATGCAGCCTTGCAGGGTCTCTTCGTTAGAGTCAAAAAAGGTAGCCCAAGGGACTGCTTATTCAGTCTTCCCTGGTGCAAGAGGTGTTTGGCTGTGAAGACGCCAGAACAATGGCTCTGCTCCCAGGGCCTCAGTTTCCCAGTCAGAACAGACCTAGTCTCCAGAGCTCTCTGCTACAGAGCAGACATGGGGAAAAAGCGCTGTGGAGGGTGCCTTCACGTTCCAGGGCACTGTCGAAGCCTTACCTGGGCTTTGGATCCTAGGCACTCTGGCCTCTTTCACTGACTTTCCAGGTATCACTTCCCAGCCCCTTGTGATTTTCAGCCAGATGCAGCCTTGCAGGGTCTCTTCCTTAGAGTCAAAAAAAGGTAGCCCAAGGGACTGCTTATTCAGTCTTCCCTGGTGCAAGAGGTGTTTGGCTGTGAAGACGCCAGAACAATGGCTCTGCTCCCAGGGCCTCAGTTTCCCAGTCAGAACAGACCTAGTCTCCAGAGCTCTCTGCTACAGAGCAGACATGGGGAAATAGCTCTGAGGAGGGTTCCTTGAGGCTCCCCGCCTTGGGGAAGCCCTACCCGGGTGCTTGGGACTAGGCACTGTGGCCTCTTTCACTGACTTTCCAGGTATCACTTCCCAGCCCCTTGTGATTTTCAGCCAGATGCAGCCTTGCAGGGTTTCTTCCTTAGAGTCAAAAAAGGTAGCCCAAGGGACTGCTTATTCAGTCTGCCCTGGTGCAAGAGGTGTTTGGCTGTGAAGACGCCAGAACAATGGCTCGGCTCCCAGGGCCTCAGTTTCCCAGTCAGAACAGACCTAGTCTCCAGAGTTCTCTGGTACAGAGGAGACATGTGGAAAAAGCGCTGTGGAGGGTGCCTTCACGTTCCAGGGCACTGTCGAAGCCTTACCTGCGCTTTGGAGCCTAGGCACTGTGGCCTCTTTCACTGACTTTCCAGGTATCACTTCCCAGCCCCTTGTGATATTCAGCCAGATGCAGCCTTGCAGGGTCTCTTCCTAAGAGTCAAAAAAGGTAGCCCAAGGGACTGCTTATTCAGTCTTCCCTGGTGCAAGAGGTGTTTGGCTGTGAAGACACCAGAGCAATGGCTCTGCTCCCAGAGCCTCAGTTACCAGTCAGAACAGACCTAGTCTCCAGAGCTCTCTGCTACGGAGGAGACATGTGGACAAAGCGCTGTGGAGGGTGCCTTCACGTTCCAGGGCACTGTCAAAGCCTTACCTGGGCTTTGGAGTCTAGGCACTGTGGCCTCTTTCACTGACTTTCCAGGTATCACTTCCCAGCCCCTTGTGATTTTCAGCCAGATGCAGCCTTGCAGGGTCTCTTCCTTAGAGTCAAAAAAGGTAGCCCAAGGGACTGCTTATTCAGTCTTCCCTGGTGCAAGAGGTGTTTGGCTGTGAAGACGCCAGAACAATGGCTCTGCTCCCAGGGCCTCAGTTTCCCAGTCAGAACAGACCTAGTCTCCAGAGCTCTCTGCTACAGAGCAGACATGGGGAAAAAGCGCTGTGGAGGGTGCCTTCACGTTCCAGGGCACTGTCGAAGCCTTACCTGGGCTTTGGAGCCTAGGCACTGTGGCCTCTTTCACTGACTTTCCAGGTATCACTTCCCAGCCCCTTGTGATTTTCAGCCAGATGCAGCCTTGCAGGGTCTCTTCCTTAGAGTCAAAAAAGGTAGCCCAAGGGACTGCTTATTCAGTCTTCCCCTGGTGCAAGAGGTGTTTGGCTGTGAAGACGCCAGAACAATGGCTCTGCTCCCAGGGCCTCAGTTTCCCAGTCAGAACAGACCTAGTCTCCAGAGCTCTCTGCTACAGAGCAGACATGGGGAAATAGCTCTGAGGAGGGTTCCTTGAGGCTCCCTGCCTTGGGGAAGCCTACCCGTGTGCTGGGGCCTAGGCACTGTGGCCTCTTTCACTGACTTTCCAGGTATCACTTCCCAGCCCCTTGTGATTTTCAGCCAGATGCAGCCTTGCAGGGTCTCTTCCTTAGAGTCAAAAAAGGTAGCCCAAGGGACTGCTTATTCAGTCTTCCCTGGTGCAAGAGGTGTTTGGCTGTGAAGACGCCAGAACAATGGCTCTGCTGCCCAGGGCCTCAGTTTCCCAGTCAGAACAGACCTAGTCTCCAGAGCTCTCTGCTACAGAGCAGACATGGGGAAAAAGCGCTGTGGAGGGTTCCTTGAGGCTCCCCGCCTTGGGGAAGCCCTACCCGGGTGCTGGGGCCTAGGCAATGTGGCCTCTTTCACTGACTTTCCAGGTATCACTTCCCAGCCCCTTGTGATTTTCAGCCAGATGCAGCCTTGCAGGGTCTCTTCCTTAGAGTCAAAAAAGGTAGCCCAAGGGACTGCTTATTCAGTCTTCCCTGGTGCAAGAGGTGTTTGGCTGTGAAGACGCCAGAACAATGGCTCTGCTCCCAGGGCCTCAGTTTCCCAGTCAGAACAGACCTAGTCTCCAGAGCTCTCTGCTACAGAGCAGACATGGGGAAAAAGCGCTGTGGAGGGTGCCTTCACGTTCCAGGGCACTGTCGAAGCCTTACCTGGGCTTTGGAGCCTAGGCACTGTGGCCTCTTTCACTGACTTTCCAGGTATCACTTCCCAGCCCCTTGTGATTTTCAGCCAGATGCAGCCTTGCAGGGTCTCTTCCTTAGAGTCACAAAAGGTAGCCCAAGGGACTGCTTATTCAGTTTTCCCTGGTTCAAGAGGTGTTTGGCTGTGAAGACGCCAGAACAATGGCTCTGCTCCCAGGGCCTCAGTTTCCCAGTCAGAACAGACCTAGTCTCCAGAGCTCTCTGCTACAGAGCAGACATGGGGAAAAAGCTCTGAGGAGGGTTCCTTGAGGCTCCCTGCCTTGGGGAAGCCCTACCCGTGTGCTGGGGCCTAGGCACTGTGGCCTCTTTCACTGACTTTCCAGGTGTCACTTCCCAGCCCCTTGTGATTTTCAGCCATATGCAGCCTTGCAGGGTCTCTTCGTTAGAGTCAAAAAAGGTAGCCCAAGGGACTGCTTATTCAGTCTTCCCTGGTGCAAGAGGTGTTTGGCTGTGAAGACGCCAGAACAATGGCTCTGCTCCCAGGGCCTCAGTTTCCGAGTCAGAACAGACCTAG
>JAGTYA010000378.1:0-27905 GCA_024291935.2 Okapia johnstoni | reverse complement strand
GGGGAAAAAAGCGCTGTGGAGGGTACCTTCACGTTCCAGGGCACTGTCGAAGCCTTACCTGGGCTTTGGAGCCTAGGCACTGTGGCCTCCCTTTCACTGACTTTCCAGGTATCACTTCCCAGCCCCTTTGTGTTTCCCAGTCAGAACAGTCCTAGTCTCCAGAGCTCTCTGCTACAGAGCAGACATGGGGAAATAGCGCTGTGGAGGGTTCCTTACGTTCCACGGGCACTGTCGAAGCCTCCTTACCTGGTGCTTGGAGCCTAGGCACTGTGGCCTCTTTCACTGACTTTCCAGGTATCACTTCCCAGCCCCTTGTGATTTTCAGCCAGATGCAGCCTTGCAGGGTCTCTTCTCCTTAGAGTCAAAAAAGGTAGCCCAAGGGACTGCTTATTCAGTCTTCCCTGGTGCAAGAGGTGTTTGGCTGTGAAGACGCCAGAACAATGGCTCTGCTCCCAGGGCCTCAGTTCTCAGTCGAGCAGAACAGACCTCGTCTCAGAGCTCTCTGCTACAGAGAGACATGGGGAAAAAGCGCTGTGGAGGGTGCCTTGCACGAGGCCAGGGCACTGTCGAAGCCTTACCTGGGCTGCTGGAGCCTAGGCACTGTGGCACTTTTCAGACTTTCCAGGTATCACTTCCCAGCCCCTTGTGATTTTCAGCAGATGCAGCCTTGCAGGGTCTCTTCCTTAGAGTCAAAAAAGGTAGCCCAAGGGATGCTTATTCAGTCTTCCTGGTGCAAGAGGGTGTTTGGCTGTGAAGACGCCAGAACAATGGCTCTGCTCCCCAGGGCCTCAGTTTCCCAGTCAGAACAGACCTAGTCTCCAGAGCTCTCTGCTACAGAGCAGACATGGGGGAAAAAGCGCTGTGGAGGGTTCCTTCAGGTTCCAGGGGCACTGTCGGAAGCCTTACCTGGGCTTTGGAGCCTAGGCACTGTGGCCTGTCTTTCTTTCACTGACTTTCCAGGTATCACTTCCCAGCCCCTTGTGATTTTCAGCCAGATGCAGCCTTGCAGGGTCTCTTCCTTAGAGTCAAAAAAGGTAGCCCAAGGGGACTGCTTATTCAGTCTTCCCTGGTGCAAGAGGTGTTTGGCTGTGAAGACGCCAGAACAATGGCTCTGCTCCCAGGGCCTCAGTTTCCCAGTCAGAACAGACCTAGTCTCCAGAGCTCTCTGCTACAGAGCAGACATGGGGAAAAAGCGCTGTGGAGGGTGCCTTCACGTTCCAGGGCACTGTCGAAAGCCTTACCTGGGCTTTGGAGCCTAGGCACTGTGGCCTCTTTCACTGACTTTCCAGGTATCACTTCCCAGCCCCTTGTGATTTTCAGCCAGATGCAGCCTTGCAGGGTCTCTCTTCCTTAGAGTCAAAAAAGGTAGCCCAAGGGACCTGCTTATTCAGTCTTCCCTGGTGCAAGAGGTGTTTTGGCTGTGAAGACGCCCAGAGAACAATGGCTCTGCTCCCAGGGCCTCAGTTTCCCAGTCAGAACAGACCTAGTCTCCAGAGCTCTCTGCTACAGAGCAGACATGGGGAAAAAGCGCTGTGGAGGGTGCCTTTCACGTTCCCAGGGGCACTGTCGAAGCCTTACCTGGGCTTTTGGAGCCTAGGCACTGTGGCCTCTTTCACTGACTTTCCAGGTATCACTTCCCAGCCCCTTGTGATTTTCAGCCAGATGCAGCCTTGCAGGGTCTCTTTCCTTAGAGTCAAAAAAAAGGTAGCCCAAGGGACTGCTTATTCAGTCTTCCCTGGGTGCAAGAGGTGTTTGGCTGTGAAGACGCCAGAACAATGGGCTCTGCTCCCAGGGCCTCAGTTTCCCAGTCAGAACAGACCTAGTCTCCAGAGCTCTCTGCTGCTACAGAGCAGACATGGGGAAAAAAGCGCTGTGGAGGGTGCCTTCAGGTTCCAGGGCACTGTCGAAGCCTTACCTGGGCTGTGGAGCCTAGGCACTGTGGCCCCTCTTTCACTGACTTTCCAGGTATCACTTCCCAGCCCCCTTGTGATTTTCAGCCAGATGCAGCCTTGCAGGGTCTCTTCCTTAGAGTCAAAAAAGAAGCCAAGGACTGCTTATCATTCCTTGTCAGAGGTCCCTGGTTCAAGAAGGCTCTGTCCAGGGCCTCAGTTTCCCAGCCGAACCAGCCCAGTCTCCAGAGCTCTTGCCAGAGCAGGAATGCTCAATAAGCAGTCTTCCCTGGTGCAAGAGGTGTTTGGCTGTGAAGACGCCAGAACATCATCACTTCCAGCCTCTAGTGATGGCTCTGCCTTGCAGGGTCCAGGGCAGAGAGAGTCAAAAGTTTCCCATGTCAGAACAGACCTAGTCTCCTCTGTAGAGCTCTCTGCTACAGAGCAGACATGGGGGAAAAAGGAGCTCTGAGGAGGGTGCCTTCCTTGAGGGTTCCAGGGCTTGGGAAGCCTTACCCGGGTGCTTTGGATGCCTAGGCACTGTGGCCTCTTTCACTGACTTTCCAAGGTATCACTTCCCAGCCCCTTGTGATTTTCAGCCAGATGCAGCCTTGCAGGGTCTCTTCCTTAGAGTCAAAAAAAGGTAGCCCAAGGGACTGCTTATTCAGTCTTCCCTGGTGCAAGAGGTGTTTGGCTGTGAAGACGAGAACAATGGCTCTGCTCCCAGGGCCTCAGTTTCCCAGTCAGAACAGACCTAGTCTCCAGAGCTCTCTGCTACAGAGCAGACATGGGGAAAAAGCTCTGAGGAGGGTTCCCTTCACGTTCCAGGGCACTGTCGGAAGCCTTACCTGGGCTTTGGAGCCTAGGCACTGTGGCCTCTTTCACTGACTTTCCAGGTATCACTTCCCAGCCCCTTGTGATTTTCAGCCAGATGCAGCCTTGCAGGGTCTCTTCCTTAGAGTCAAAAAAGGTAGCCCAAGGGACTGCTTATTCAGTCTTCCCTGGTGCAAGAGGTGTTTGGCTGTGAAGACGCCAGAACAATGGCTCTGCTCCCAGGGCCTCACAGTTTCCCAGTCAGAACAGACCCGTAGTCTCCAGAGCTCTCTGCTACAGAGCAGACATGGGGAAAAAATAGCTGTGGAGGGTGCCTTCACGTTCCAGGGCACTGTCGAAGCCTTACCTGGGTGCTGGAGCCTAGGCACTGTGGCCTCTTTCACTGACTTTCCAGGTATCACTTCCCAGCCCCTTGTGTGATTTTCAGCCAGATGCAGCCTTGCAGGGTCTCTTCCTTAGAGTCAAAAAAGGTAGCCCAAAGGGACTGCTTATTCAGTCTTCCCTGGTGCAAGAGGTGTTTGGCTGTGAAGACGCCAGAACAATGGCTCTGCTGCCTCCCAGGGCCTCAGTTTCCCAGTCAGAACAGACCTAGTCTCCAGAGCTCTCTGCTACAGAGCAGACATGGGGAAAAAGCTCTGTGGAGGGTTGCCTTCACGTTCCAGGGCACTGTCGAAAGGGAAGCCTTACCTGGGCTTGGGGCCTAGGCACTGTGGCCTCTTTCACTGACTTTCCAGGTATCACTTCCCAGCCCCTTGTGATTTTCAGCCAGATGCAGCCTTGCAGGGTCTCTTCCTTAGAGTCAAAAAAAGGTAGCCCAAGGGACTGCTTATTCAGTCTTCCCTGGTGCAAGAGGTGTTTGGCTGTGAAGACGCCAGAACAATGGCTCTGCTCCCAGGGCCTCAGTTTCCCAGTCAGAACAGACCTAGTCTCCAGAGCTCTCTGCTACAGAGCAGACATGGGGGGAAAAAGCGCTGTGGAGGGTGCCTTCACGTTCCCTGGCACTGTCGAAGCCTTACCTGGGCTTTGGAGCCTAGGCACTGTGGCCTCTTTCACTGACTTTCCAGGTATCACTTCCCAGCCCCTTGTGATTTTCAGCCAGATGCAGCCTTGCAGGGTCTCTTCCTTAGAGTCAAAAAAGGTAGCCCAAGGGACTGCTTATTCAGTCTTCCCTGGTGCAAGAGGTGTTTGGCTGTGAAGACGCCAGAACAATGGCTCTGCTCCCAGGGCCTCAGTTTCCCAGTCAGAACAGACCTAGTCTCCAGAGCTCTCTGCTACAGAGCAGACATGGGGAAATAGCTTGAGGAGGGTTCCTTGAGGCTCCCTGCCTTGGGGAAGCCCTACCCGGGTGCTGGGGCCTAGGCACTGTGGCCCTCTTTCACTGACTTTCCAGGTATCACTTCCCAGCCCCTTGTGATTTTCAGCCAGATGCAGCCTTGCAGGGTCTCTTCCTTAGAGTCAAAAAAAGGTAGCCCAAGGGACTGCTTATTCAGTCTTCCCTGGTGCAAGAGGTGTTTGGCTGTGAAGACGCCAGAACAATGGCTCTGCTCCCAGGGCACTCAGTTTCCCAGTCAGAACAGACCTAGTCTCCAGAGCTCTCTGCTACAGAGCAGACATGGGGAAAAAAAAGCTCTGAGGAGGGGTGCCTTCACGTTCCAGGCACTGTCGAAGCCTTACCTGGGCTTTGGAGCCTAGGCACTGTGGCCTCTTTCACACTGACTTTCCAGGTATCACTTCCCAGCCCCTTGTGATTTTCAGCCAGATGCAGCCTTGCAGGGTCTCTTCCTTAGAGTCAAAAAAAGGTAGCCCAAGGGACTGCTTATTCAGTCTTCCCCTGGTGCAAGAGGTGTTTTGGCTGTGAAGACGCCAGAACAATGGCTCTGCTCCCAGGGCCTCAGTTTCCCAGTCAGAAACAGACCTAGTCTCCAGAGCTCTCTGCTACAGAGCAGACATGGGGAAAAAGCTCTGAGGAGGGTTTCCTTCAGGTTCCAGGGCACTGTCGAAGCCTTACCTGGGCTTTGGGGCCTAGGCACTGTGGCCTCTTTCACTGACTTTCCAGGTATCACTTCCCAGCCCCTTGTGATTTTCAGCCAGAGATGCAGCCTTGCAGGGTCTCTTCCTTAGAGTCAAAAAAGGTAGCCCAAGGGACTGCTTATTCAGTCTTCCCTGGTGCAAGAGGTGTTTGGCTGTGAAGACGCCAGAACAATGGCTCTGCTCCCAGGGCCTCAGTTTCCCAGTCAGAACAGACCTAGTCTCCAGAGCTCTCTGCTACAGAGCAGACATGGGGAAATAGCTCTGTGGAGGGTTCCTTGAGGTTCCAGGGCCACTGGGAAGCCTTACCTGGGTGCTTGGGGCCTAGGCACTGTGGCCTCTTTCACTGACTTTCCAGGTATCACTTCCCAGCCCCTTGTGATTTTCAGCCAGATGCAGCCTTGCAGGGGTCTCTTCCTTAGAGTCAAAAAAGGTAGCCCAAGGGACTGCTTATTCAGTCTTCCCTGGTGCAAGAGGTGTTTTGGCTGTGAAGACGCCAGAAACAATGGCTCTGCTCCCAGGGCCTCAGTTTCCCAGTCAGAACAGACCTAGTCTCCAGAGCTCTCTGCTACAGAGCAGACATGGGGAAAAAAGCGCTGAGGAGGGTTCCTTGACGTTCCAGAGGCTCCACTGTCGAAGCCCTACCTGGGTGCTTGGAGCCTAGGCACTGTGGCCTCTTTCACTGACTTTCCAGGTATCACTTCCCAGCCCCCTTGTGATTTTCAGCCAGATGCAGCCTTGCAGGGTCTCTTCCTTAGAGTCAAAAAAAGGTAGCCCAAGGGACTGCTTATTCAGTCTTCCCTGGTGCAAGAGGTGTTTGGCTGTGAAGACGCCAGAACAATGGCTCTGCTCCCAGGGCCTCAGTTTCCCAGTCAGAACAGACCTAGTCTCCAGAGCTCTCTGCTACAGAGCAGACATGGGGAAAAAAGCGCTGTGGAGGGGTGCCTTCACGTTCCAGGGCACTGTCGAAGCCCTACCCTGGGCTTTGGAGCCCTAGGCACTGTGGCCTCTTTCACTGACTTTCCAGGTATCACTTCCCAGCCCCTTGTGATTTTCAGCCAGATGCAGCCTTGCAGGGTCTCTTCCTTAGAGTCAAAAAAGGTAGCCCAAGGGACTGCTTATTCAGTCTTCCCTGGTGCAAGAGGTGTTTGGCTGTGAAGACGCCAGAACAATGGCTCTGCTCCCAGGGCCTCAGTTTCCCAGTCAGAACAGACCTAGTCTTCCAGAGCTCTCTGCTACAGAGCAGACATGGGGAAAAAAAGCTCTGAGGAGGGTGCCTTCACGTTCCAGGGCACTGTCGAAGCCTTACCTGGGCTTTGGAGCCTAGGCACTGTGGCCTCTTTCACTGACTTTCCAGGTATCACTTCCCAGCCCCTTGTGATTTTCAGCCAGATGCAGCCTTGCAGGGTCTCTTCCTTAGAGTCAAAAAAAGGTAGCCCAAGGGACTGCTTTATTCAGTCTTCCCTGGTGCAAGAGGTGTTTGGCTGTGAAGACGCCAGAACAATGGCTCTGCTCCCAGGGCCTCTCAGTTTCCCAGTCAGAACAGACCTAGTCTCCAGAGCTCTCTGCTACAGAGAGCAGACATGGGGAAAAATAGCGCTGTGGAGGGTTCCTTCAGGCTTCCAGGCACTGGTCGAAGCCTTACCCGGGGCTTTGGAGCCTAGGCACTGTGGCCTCTTTCACTGACTTTCCAGGTATCACTTCCCAGCCCCCTTGTGATTTTCAGCCAGATGCAGCCTTGCAGGGTCTCTTCCTTAGAGTCAAAAAAAAGGTAGCCCAAGGGACTGCTTATTCAGTCTTCCCTGGTGCAAGAGGTGTTTGGCTGTGAAGACGCCAGAACAATGGCTCTGCTCCCAGGGCCTCAGTTTCCCAGTCAGAACAGACCTAGTCTCCAGAGCTCTCTGCTACAGAGCAGACATGGGGAAAAAGCTCTGTGGGAGGGTGCCTTGAGGTTCCCTGGGCACTGTCGAAGCCTTACCTGGGCTTTGGGCCTAGGCACTGTGGCCTCTTTCACTGACTTTCCAGGTATCACACTTCCCAGCCCCTTGTGATTTTCAGCCAGATGCAGCCTTGCAGGGTCTCTCTCCTTAGAGTCAAAAAAGGTAGCCCAAGGGACTGCTGCTTATTCAGTCTTCCCTGGTGCAAGAGGGTGTTTGGCTGTGAAGACGCCAGAACAATGGCTCTGCTCCCAGGGCCTCAGTTTCCCAGTCAGAACAGACCTAGTCTCCAGAGCTCTCTGCTACAGAGAGCAGACATGGGGAAAAAGCGCTGAGGAGGGGGTGCCTTCACGTTCCAGGGCACTGTCGAAGCCTTACCTGGGCTTTGGGAGCCTAGGCACTGTGGCCTCTTTTTCACTGACTTTCCCAGGTATCACTTCCCAGCCCCTTGTGATTTTCAGCCAGATGCAGCCTTGCAGGGTCTCTCTCCTTAGAGTCAAAAAAGGTAGCCCAAGGGACTGCTTATTCAGTCTTCCCTGGTGCAAGAGGTGTTTGGCTGTGAAGAGCCAAGAACAATGGCTCTGCTCCCAGGGCCTCAGTTTCCCAGTCAGAACAGACCTAGTCTCCAGAGCTCTCTGCTACAGAGCAGACATGGGGAAAAAGCGAGTGTGGAGGGTGCCTTCACGTTCCAGGGGCACTGTCGAAGCCTTACCTGGGCTTTGGAGCCTAGGCACTGTGGCCTCTTTTCAGTGAAACTGAGGCCCTGGAAGCAGAGCTATTGTTCTGGCGTCTTCACAGGGGAAGACTGAATAAGCAGTCCCTTGGACTACCTTTATTGACTCTAAGGAAGAGACCCTGCAAGGCTGCATCTGGCTGAAAATCACAAGGGCCTGGGAAGTGATACCTGGAAAGTCAGTGAAAGAGGCCACAGTGCCTAGGCTCCAAAGCCCAGGTAAGGCTTCGACAGTGCCCTGGAACTTGAAGGCACCCTCCTCAGAGCTATTTCCCCATGTCTGCTATGTAGTAGAGAGCTCTGGAGACTAGGTCTTTTCTAACTGGGAAACTGAGGCCCTGGGAGCAGAGCCATTGTTCTGGCGTCTTTACAGCCAAACACCTCTTGCACCAGGGAAGACTGAATAAGTAGTCCCTTGGGCTAACTTTTTTGACTCTAAGGAAGAGACCCTGCAAGGCTGCATTGCTGAAAATCCCAAGGGGCTGGGAAGTGATACCTGGAAAATGAGTGAAAAACAGGCCACAGTGCCTAGGCTCCAAAGCCCAGGTAAGGCTTCGACAGCGCCCTGGAACGTGAAGGAACCCTCCTCAGAGCTATTTCCCCATGTCTGCTCTGTACCAGAGAGCTCTGGAGACTAGGTCTGTTCTGACTGGGAAACTGAGGCACTGGGAGCAGAGCCATTGTTCTGGCGTCTCTCACAGCCAAACACCTCTTGCACCAGGGAAGACTGAATAAGCAGTCCCTTGGGCTACCTTTTTTGACTCTAAGAAAGAGACCCTGCAAGGCTGCATCTGGCTGAAAATCACAAGCGGCTGGGAAGTGATACCTGGAAAGTCAGTGAAAGAGGCCACAGTGCCTAGGCTCCAAAGCCCAGGTAAGGCTTCGACAGGGCCCTGGAACGTGAAGACACCCTCCACAGCGATTTTTCCCCATGTCTGTTCTGTAGCAGAGAGCTCTGGAGACTAGGTCTGTTCTGACTGGGAAACTGAGGCCCTGGGAGCAGAGCCACTGTTCTGGCGTCATCACAGCCAAACACACTCTTGCACACCAGGGAAGACTGAATAAGCAGTCCCTTGGGCTACCTTTTCTGACTCTAAGGAAGAGACCCTGCAAGGCTGCATCTGTCTGAAAATCACAAGGGGCTGGAAAGTGATACCTGGAAAGTCAGTGAAAGAAGCCACAATGCCTAGGCCCCAGCACCCGGGTAGGGCTTCCCCAAGGCAGGGAGCCTCAAGGAACCCTCCTCAGAGCTATTTCCCCATGTCTGCTCTGTAGCAGAGAGCTCTGGAGACTAGGTCTGTTCTGACTGGGAAACTGAGGCCCTGGGGGCAGAGCCATTGTTCTGGCGTCTTCACAGCCAAAAACCGCTTGCACCAGGGAAGACTGAAGAAGCAGTCCCTTGGGCTACCTTTTTTGACTCTAAGGAAGAGACCCTGCATGGCTGCATCTGGCTGAAAATCACAAGGGGCTGGGAAGTGATACCTGGAAAGTCAGTGAAAGAGGCCACAGTGTCTAGACTCCAAAGCTCAGGTAAGGCTTCGACAGTGCCCTGGAACATGAAGGCACCCTCCACAGCGCTTTTTCCACATGTCTGCTCTGTAGCAGCGAGCTCTGGAGACTAGGTCTGTTCTGACTGGGAAACTGAGGCCCTGGGAGCAGAGCCATTGTTCTGGCGTCTTCACAGCCAAACACCTCTTGCACCAGGGAAGACTGAATAAGCAGTCCCTTGGGCTACCTTTTTTGACTCTAAGGAAGAGACCCTGCAAGGCTGCATCTGGCTGAAAATCACAAGGGGCTGGGAAGTGATACCTGGAAAGTCAGTGAAAGAGGCCACAGTGCCTAGGCTCCAAAGACCAGGTAAGGCTTCCCCAAGGCAGGGAACCTCAAGGAACCCTCCTCAGAGCTATTTCCCCATGTCTGTTCTGTAGCAGAGAGCTCTGGAGACTAGGACTGTTCTGACTGGGAAACTGAGGCCCTGGGAGCAGAGCCATTGTTCTGGCGTCTTCACAGCCAAACACCTCTTGCACCAGGGAAGACTGAATAAGCAGTCCCTTGGGCTACCTTTTTTGACTCTAAGGAAGAGACCCTGCAAGGCTGCATCTGGCTGAAAATCACAAGGGGCTGGGAAGTGATACCTGGAAAGTCAGTGAAAGAGGCCACAGTGCCTAGGCTCCAAAGCCCAGGTAAGGCTTCGACAGTGCCCTGGAAAGTGAAGGCACCCTCCACAGCGCTTTTTCCCCATGTCTGCTCTGTAGCAGAGAGCTCTGGAGACTAGGTCTGTTCTGACTGGGAAACTGAGGCCCTGGGAGCAGAGCCATTTTTCTGGCGTCTTCACAGCCAAACACCTCTTGCACCAGGAAAGACTGAATAAGCAGTCCCTTGGGCTACCTTTTTTGACTCTAAGGAAGAGACCCTGCAAGGCTGCATCTGGCTGAAAATCACAAGGGGCTGGGAAGTGATACCTGGAAAGTCAGTGAAAGAGGCCACAGTGCCTAGGCCCCAGCACCCGGGTAGGGCTTCCCCAAGGCAGGGAGCCTCAAGGAACCCTCCTCAGAGCTATTTCCCCATGTCTGCTCTGTAGCAGAGAGCTCTGGAGACTAGGTCTGTTCTGACTGGGAAACTGAGGCCCTGGGAGCAGAGCCATTGTTCTGGCGTCTTCACAGCCAAACAACTCTTGCACCAGGGAAGACTGAATAAGCAGTCCCTTGGGCTACCTTTTTTGACTCTAAGGAAGAGACCCTGCAAGGCTGCATCTGGCTGAAAATCACAAGGGGCTGGGAAGTGATACCTGGAAAGTCAGTGAAAGAGGCCAAAGTGCCTAGGCTCCCAAGCCCAGGTAAAGCTTCGACAGTGCCCTGGAACGTGAAGGCACCCTCCACAGCGCTTTTTCCACATGTCTGCTCTGTAGCAGAGAGCTCTGGAGACTAGGTCTGTTCTGACTGGGAAACTGAGGCCCTGGGAGCAGAGCCATTGTTCTGGCGTCTTCACAGCCAAACACCTCTTGCACCAGGGAAGACTGAATAAGCAGTCCCTTGGGCTACCCTTTTTTGACTCTAAGGAAGAGACCCTGCAAGGCTGCATCTGGCTGAAAATCACAAGGGGCTGGGAAGTGATACCTGGAAAGTCAGTGAAAGAGGCCACAGTGCCTAGGCTACAAAGCCCAGGTAAGGCTTCGACAGTGCCCTGGAACGTGAAGGCACCCTCCACAGCGCTTTTTCCCCATGTCTGCTCTGTAGCAGAGAGCTCTGGAGACTAGGTCTGTTCTGACTGGGAAACTGAGGCCCTGGGAGCAGAGCCATTGTTCTGGCGTCTTCACAGCCAAACACCTTCTTGCACCAGGGAAGACTGAATAAGCAGTCCCTTGGGCTACCTTTTTTGACTCTAAGGAAGAGACCCTGCAAGGCTGCATCTGGCTGAAAATCACAAGGGGCTGGGAAGTGATACCTGGAAAATCAGTGAAAGAGGCCACAGTGCCTAGGCCCCAGCAACCCGGTAGGGCTTCCCCAAGGCAGGGAGCCTCAAGGAACCCTCCTCAGAGCTATTTCCCCATGTCTGCTCTGTAGCAGAGAGCTCTGGAGACTAGGTCTGTTCTGACTGGGAAACTGAGGCCCTGGGAGCAGAGCCATTGTTCTGGCGTCTTCACAGCCAAACACCTCTTGCACCAGGGAAGACTGAATAAGCAGTCCCTTGGGCTACCTTTTTTGACTCTAAGGAAGAGACCCTGCAAGGCTGCATCTGGCTGAAAATCACAAGGGGCTGGGAAGTGATACCTGGAAAGTCAGTGAAAGAGGCCACAGTGCCTAGGGCTCCAAAGCCCAGGTAAGGCTTCGACAGTGCCCTGGAACGTGAAGGCACCCTCCACAGCAGCTTTTTTTTTTCCCATGTCTGCTCTGTAGCAGAGAGCTCTGGAGACTAGGTCTGTTCTGACTGGGAAACTGAGGCCCTGGGAGCAGAGCCATTGTTCTGGCGTCTTCACAGCCAAACACCTCTTGCACCAGGGAAGACTGAATAAGCAGTCCCTTGGACTACCTTTTTTTTTGACTCTAAGGAAGAGACCCTGCAAGGCTGCATCTGGCTGAAAATCACAAGGGGCTGGGAAGTGATACCTGGAAAGTCAGTGAAAGAGGCCACAGTGCCTAGGCTCCAAAGCCCAGGTAAGGCTTCGACAGTGCAGGGAACGTGAAGGCACCCTCCACAGCGCTTTTTCCCCATGTCTGCTCTGTAGCAGAGAGCTCTGGAGACTAGGTCTGTTCTGACTGGGAAACTGAGGCCCTGGGAGCAGAGCCATTGTTCTGGCGTCTTCACAGCCAAACACCTCTTGCACCAGGGAAGACTGAATAAGCAGTCCCTTGGGCTACCTTTTTTTGACTCTAAGGAAGAGACCCTGCAAGGCTGCATCTGGCTGAAAATCACAAGGGGCTGGGAAGTGATACCTGGAAAGTCAGTGAAAGAGGCCACAGTGCCTAGGCTCCAGCACCCGGGTAGGGCTTCCCCAAGGCAGGGAGCCTCAAGGAACCCTCCTCAGAGCTATTTCCCCATGTCTGCTCTGTAGCAGAGAGCTCTGGAGACTAGGTCTGTTCTGACTGGGAAACTGAGGCCCTGGGAGCAGAGCCATTGTTCTGGCGTCTTCACAGCCAAACACCTTTTGCACCAGGGAAGACTGAATAAGCAGTCCCTTGGGCTACCTTTTTTTGACTCTAAGGAAGAGACCCTGCAAGGCTGCATCTGGCTGAAAATCACAAGGGGCTGGGAAGTGATATCTGGAAAGTCAGTGAAAGAGGCCACAGTGCCTAGGCTCCAAAGCCCAGGTAAGGCTTCGACAGTGCCCTGGAACGTGAAGGCACCCTCCACAGCGCTTTTTCCCCATGTCTGCTCTGTAGCAGAGAGCTCTGGAGACTAGGTCTGTTCTGACTGGGAAACTGAGGCCCTGGGAGCAGAGCCATTGTTCTGGCGTCTTCACAGCCAAACACCTCTTGCACCAGGGAAGACTGAATAAGCAGTCCCTTGGGCTACCTTTTTTGACTCTAAGGAAGAAGAGACCCTGCAAGGCTGCATCTGGCTGAAAATCACAAGGGGCTGGGAAGTGATACCTGGAAAGTCAGTGAAAGAGGCCACAGTGCCTAGGCTCCAAAGCCCAGGTAAGTCTTCGATAGTGCCCTGGAACGTGAAGGCAACCTCCACAGCGCTTTTTCCCCATGTCTGCTCTGTAGCAGAGAGCTCTGGAGACTAGGTCTGTTCTGACTGGGAAACTGAGGCCCTGGGAGCAGAGCCATTGTTCTGGCGTCTTCACAGCCAAACACCTCTTGCACCAGGGAAGACTGAATAAGCAGTCCCATGGGCTACCTTTTTTGACTCTAAGGAAGAGACCCTGCAAGGCTTCATCTGTCTGAAAATCACAAGGGGCTGGGAAGTGATACCTGGAAAGTCAGTGAAAGAGGCCACAGTGCCTAGGCCCCAGCAACCGGGTAGGGCTTCCCCAAGGCAGGGAGCCTCAAGGAACCCTCCACAGAGCTATTTCCCCATGTCTGCTCTGTAGCAGAGAGCTCTGGAGACCAGGACTGTTGTGACTGGAAACTGAGGCCCTGGGAGCAGAGCCATTGTTCTGGCCTCTTCACAGCCAAACACCTCTTGCACCAGGGAAGACTGAATAAACAGTCCCTTGGGCTACCTTTTTTGACTCTAAGGAAGAGACCCTGCAAGGCTGCATCTGGCTGAAAATCACAAGGGGCTGGGAAGTGATACCTGGAAAGTCAGTGAAAGAGGCCACAGTGCCTAGGCTCCCAAGCCCAGGTAAAGCTTCGACAGTGCCCTGGAACGTGAAGGCACCCTCCACAGCGCTTTTTTTTCCATGTCTGCTCTGTAGCAGAGAGCTCTGGAGACTAGGTCTGTTCTGACTGGGAAACTGAGGCCCTGGGAGCAGAGCCATTGTTCTGGCGTCTTCATAGCCAAACACCTCTTGCACCAGGGAAGACTGAATAAGCAGTCCCTTGGGCTACCTTTTTTGACTCTAAGGAAGAGACCCTGCAAGGCTGCATCTGGCTGAAAAATCACAATGGGGCTGGGAAGTGATACCTGGAAAGTCAGTGAAAGAGGCCACAGTGCCTAGGCCCCAGCACCCGGTTAGGGCTTCCCCAAGGCAGGGAGCCTCAAGGAACCCTCCTCAGAGATATTTCCCCATGTCTGCTCTGTGGCAGAGAGCTCTGGAGACTAGGTCTGTTCTGACTGGGAAACTGAGGCCCTGGGAGCAGAGCCATTGTTCTGGCGTCTTCACAGCCAAACACCTCTTGCACCAGGGAAGACTGAATAAGCAGTCCCTTGGGCTACCTTTTTTGACTCTAAGGAAGAGACCCTGCAAGGCTGCATCTGGCTGAAAATCACAAGGGGCTGGGAAGTGATATCTGGAAAGTCAGTGAAAGAGGCCACAGTGCCTAGGCTCCAAAGCCCAGGTAAGGCTTCGACAGTGCCCTGGAACGTGAAGGCACCCTCCACAGCGCTTTTTTTCCCCATGTCTGCTCTGTAGCAGAGAGCTCTGGAGACTAGGTCTGTTCTGACTGGGAAACTGAGGCCCTGGGAGCAGAGCCATTGTTCTGGCGTCTTCACAGCCAAACACCTCTTGCACCAGGGAAGACTGAATAAGCAGTCCCTTGGGCTACCTTTTTTGACTCTAAGGAAGAGACCCTGCAAGGCTGCATCTGGCTGAAAATCACAAGGGGCTGGGAAGTGATACCTGGAAAGTCAGTGAAAGAGGCCACAGTGCCTAGGCTCCAAAGCCCAGGTAAGGTTTCGATAGTGCCCTGGAACGTGAAGGCAACCCTCCACAGCGCTTTTTCCCCATGTCTGCTCTGTAGCAGAGAGCTCTGGAGACTAGGTCTGTTCTGACTGGGAAACTGAGGCCCTGGGAGCAGAGCCATTGTTCTGGCGTCTTCACAGCCAAACACCTCTTGCACCAGGGAAGACTGAATAAGCAGTCCCTTGGGCTACCTTTTTTGACTCTAAGGAAGAGACCCTGCAAGGCTGCATCTGGCTGAAAATCACAAGGGGCTGGGAAGTGATACCTGGAAAGTCAGTGAAAGAGGCCACAGTGCCTAGGCTCCAAATCCCAAGTAAGGCTTCGACAGTGCCCTGGAACGTGAAGGCACCCTCCACAGAGCTATTTTCCCCATGTCTGCTCTGTAGCAGAGAGCTCTGGAGACTAGGTCTGTTCTGACTGGGAAACTGAGGCCCTGGGAGCAGAGCCATTGTTCTGGCGTCTTCACAGCCAAACACCTCTTGCACCAGGGAAGACTGAATAAGCAGTCCCTTGGGCTACCTTTTTTGACTCTAAGGAAGAGACCCTGCAAGGCTGCATCTGGCTGAAAATCACAAGGGGCTGGGAAGTGATACCTGGAAAGTCAGTGAAAGAGGCCACAGTGCCTAGGCTCCAAAGCCCAGGTAAGGCTTCGACAGTGCCCTGGAACGTGAAGGCACCCTCCACAGCGCTTTTTTTTCCCATGTCTGCTCTGTAGCAGAGAGCTCTGGAGACTAGGTCTGTTCTGACTGGGAAACTGAGGCCCTGGGAGCAGAGCCATTGTTCTGGCGTCTTCACAGCCAAACACCTCTTGCACCAGGGAAGACTGAATAAGCAGTCCCTTTGGGCTACCTTTTTTGACTCTAAGGAAGAGACCCTGCAAGGCTGCATCTGGCTGAAAATCACAAGGGGCTGGGAAGTGATACCTGGAAAGTCAGTGAAAGAGGCCACAGTGCCTAGGCCCCAGCACCCGGGTAGGGCTTCCCCAAGGCAGGGAGCCTCAAGGAACCCTCCTCAGAGCTATTTCCCCATGTCTGCTCTGTGGCAGAGAGCTCTGGAGACTAGGTCTGTTCTGACTGGGAAACTGAGGCCCTGGGAGCAGAGCCATTGTTCTGGCGTCTTCACAGCCAAACACCTCTTGCACCAGGGAAGACTGAATAAGCAGTCCCTTGGGCTACCTTTTTTGACTCTAAGGAAGAGACCCTGCAAGGCTGCATCTGGCTGAAAATCACAAGGGGCTGGGAAGTGATGATACCTGGAAAGTCAGTGAAAGAGGCCACAGTGCCTAGGCTCCAAAGCCCAGGTAAGGCTTCGACAGTGCCCTGGAACGTGAAGGCACCCTCCACAGCGCTTTTTCCCCATGTCTGCTCTGTAGCAGAGAGCTCTGGAGACTAGGTCTGTTCTGACTGGGAAACAGAGGCCCTGGGAGCAGAGCCATTGTTCTGGCGTCTTCACAGCCAAACACCTCTTGCACCAGGGAAGACTGAATAAGCATTCCCTTTGGGCTACCTTTTTTGACTCTAAGGAAGAGACCCTGCAAGGCTGCATCTGGCTGAAAATCACAAGGGGCTGGGAAGTGATACCTGGAAAGTCAGTGAAAGAGGCCACAGTGCCTAGGCTCCAAAGCCCAGGTAAGGCTTCGATAAGTGCCCTGGAAGCGTGAAGGCACCCTCCACAGCGCTTTTTCCCCATGTCTGCTCTGTAGCAGAGAGCTCTGGAGACTAGGTCTGTTCTGACTGGGAAACTGAGGCCCTGGGAGCAGAGCCATTGTTCTGGCGTCTTCACAGCCAAACACCTCTTGCACCAGGGAAGACTGAATAAGCAGTCCCTTGGGCTACCTTTTTTGACTCTAAGGAAGAGACCCTGCAAGGCTGCATCTGGCTGAAAATCACAAGGGGCTGGGAAGTGATACCTGGAAAGTCAGTGAAAGAGGCCACAGTGCCTAGGCTCCAAAGCCCAGGTAAGGCTTCGACAGTGCCCTGGAACGTGAAGGCACCCTCCTCAGAGCTATTTTTTCCATGTCTGCTCTGTAGCAGAGAGCTCTGGAGACTAGGTCTGTTCTGACTGGGAAACTGAGGCCCTGGGAGCAGAGCCATTGTTCTGGCGTCTTCACAGCCAAACACCTCTTGCACCAGGGAAGACTGAATAAGCAGTCCCTTGGGCTACCTTTTTTGACTCTAAGGAAGAGACCCTGCAAGGCTGCATCTGGCTGAAAATCACAAGGGGCTGGGAAGTGATACCTGGAAAGTCAGTGAAAGAGGCCACAGTGCCTAGGCTCCAAAGCCCAGGTAAGGCTTCGACAGTGCCCTGGAACGTGAAGGCACCCTCCACAGCGCTTTTTCCCCATGTCTGCTCTGTAGCAGAGAGCTCTGGAGACTAGGTCTGTTCTGACTGGGAAACTGAGGCCCTGGGAGCAGAGCCATTGTTCTGGCGTCTTCACAGCCAAACACCTCTTGCACCAGGGAAGACTGAATAAGCAGTCCCTTGGGCTACCTTTTTTGACTCTAAGGAAGAGACCCTGCAAGGCTGCATCTGGCTGAAAATCACAAGGGGCTGGGAAGTGATACCTGGAAAGTCAGTGAAAGAGGCCACAGTGCCTAGGCCCCAGCACCCGGGTAGGGCTTCCCCAAGGCAGGGAGCCTCAAGGAACCCTCCTCAGAGCTATTTCCCCATGTCTGCTCTGTAGCAGAGAGCTCTGGAGACTAGGTCTGTTCTGACTGGGAAACTGAGGCCCTGGGAGCAGAGCCATTGTTCTGGCGTCTTCACAGCCAAACACCTCTTGCACCAGGGAAGACTGAATAAGCAGTCCCTTGGGCTACCTTTTTTGACTCTAAGGAAGAGACCCTGCAAGGCTGCATCTGGCTGAAAATCACAAGGGGCTGGGAAGTGATACCTGGAAAGTCAGTGAAAGAGGCCACAGTGCCTAGGCTCCAAAGCCCAGGTAAGGCTTCGACAGTGCCCTGGAACGTGAAGGCACCCTCCACAGCGCTTTTTCCCCATGTCTGCTCTGTAGCAGAGAGCTCTGGAGACTAGGTCTGTTCTGACTGGGAAACTGAGGCCCTGGGAGCAGAGCCATTGTTCTGGCGTCTTCACAGCCAAACACCTCTTGCACCAGGGAAGACTGAATAAGCAGTCCCTTGGGCTACCTTTTTTTTGACTCTAAGGAAGAGACCCTGCAAGGCTGCATCTGGCTGAAAATCACAAGTGGCTGGGAAGTGATATCTGGAAAGTCAGTGAAAGAGGCCACAGTGCCTAGGCTCCAAAGCCCAGGTAAGGCTTCGACAGTGCCCTGGAACGTGAAGGCACCCTCCACAGCGCTTTTTCCCCATGTCTGCTCTGTAGGAGAGAGCTCTGGAGACTAGGTCTGTTCTGACTGGGAAACTGAGGCCCTGGGAGCAGAGCCATTGTTCTGGCGTCTTCACAGCCAAACACCTCTTGCACCAGGGAAGACTGAATAAGCAGTCCCATGGGCTACCTTTTTTGACTCTAAGGAAGAGTCCCTGCAAGGCTTCATCTGTCTGAAAATCACAAGAGGCTGGGAAGTGATACCTGGAAAGTCAGTGAAAGAGGCCACAGTGCCTAGGCCCCAGCACCCGGGTAGGGCTTCCCCAAGGCCCAGGGAGCCTCAAGGAACCCTCCTCAGAGCTATTTCCCCATGTCTGCTCTGTAGAAGAGAGCTTTGGAGACTAGGACTGTTCTGACTGGGAAACTGAAGCCCTGGGAGCAGAGCCATTGTTCTGGCCTCTTCACACAGCCAAACACCTCTTGCACCAGGGAAGACTGAATAAGCAGTCCCTTGGGCTACCTTTTTTGACTCTAAGGAAGAGACCCTGCAAGGCTGCATCTGGCTGAAAATCACAAGGGGCTGGGAAGTGATACCTGGGAAGTCAGTGAAAGAGGCCACAGTGCCTAGGCTCCAAAGCCCAGGTAAGGCTTCGACAGTGCCCTGGAACGTGAAGGCACCCTCCACAGCGCTTTTTCCCCATGTCTGCTCTGTAGGAGAGAGCTCTGGAGACTAGGTCTGTTCTGACTGGGAAACTGAGGCCCTGGGAGCAGAGCCATTGTTCTGGCGTCTTCACAGCCAAAACACCGCTTGCACCAGGGAAGACTGAATAAGCTGTCCCATGGGCTACCTTTTTTGACTCTAAGGAAGAGACCCTGCAAGGCTTCATCTGTCTGAAAATCACAAGAGGCTGGGAAGTCATACCTGGAAAGTCAGTGAAAGAGGCCACAGTGCCTAGGCCCCACTTCCCGGGTAGGGCTTCCCCAGTGCCCGGGAACGTCAAGGCACCCTCCACAACTTTGTTTCCCAATGTGTGCTCTACAGCAGAGGACTTGCGAGACTAGGCCTGGTCTAAATAGGAAACTGAGGTCCTGGGAGGATCCCTTGATTGTGGCTTCCTAAAAGCCCAACACTCGATGCGGGAAGGCGGATTGAATCAGCACTCCCTTGGGCTGCATTTGCTCCCTGCAAAAAGACACCCTGCTAGACCGCATTTGACCTGAAAATCACATTGGACTGGGAAGTGCTAGCAGGGAAGTCAGTTTTCAGTGGCTGCAGCGCCTAGTCCCCACTTCCAGGGTAGGGCTTTCCCAGTGCCCGGGAACGTCATGGCACCCTCCACACCACTGTTTCCCCAAGTGTTCTCGGTAGCAGAGAGCTCGCGCGACTAGGCCTGGTCTGACTAGGAAACTGATGCCTGGAGGTAAAACCTTTCTTTTGGATTTTTAACAGCCAAACACCTCTTGTACCAGGGAAGATTGATTAAGCACTCCGTTGGGCTATCCTTTATGACTCTAAGAAAGAGACCCTGCCAGGCTACCTTGGGGCTGAAAATCACAAGGGGCTGGATAGTCCTAGCTGGAAAGTCAATGGAATGGGTCATATTGCCTAGGCCCCACCGCACGGGTAGGGCTTAACAAAGCCAGGGAATCTCAAGGAACACTCCTCAGAGCTATTGCCCCATGTGTGCTCCGTAGCAGAGAGCTCTGGAGACTACTAGGTCTGTTCTGACTGGGAAACTGAAACCCTGGGAGCAGACCCATTGTTGTGCCTTCTTAACAGACAAACACCTATTGCACCAGGGAAGCTTGAATAAGCACTCCCTTGGGTTACCTTTTATGACTCTAAGGAAGAGACCCTGCCAGGCTGTATTTGGCTGAAAATCACAAGGGGCTGGAAAGTGCTACCTGGAAAGTCAGTGGAAGAGATCACAGTGTCTACGTGCCACCGCCGGGGTAGGGCTTCCCCAAGCCAGGGAACCTCAAGGAACACTCCTCAGAGCTATTGCCCCATGTGTGGTCTGTATCAGACAGCTGTGGAAACTATGTCTGTTCTGACTGGGAAACTAAGGCCCTGGGAGCAGACCCATTCTTGTGTCTTCTTAACAGACAAACACCTGTTGCACAAGGGAAGCCTGAATAAGCACTCCTTTGGGCTACCTTTTATGAGTCTAAGGAATAGACCCTGCCAGGCTGCCTTTGGCTGAAAATCACAAGGGGCTGGAAAGTGCTACCTGGAAACTAAGTAGAAGAGTCCACAGTGCCCAGGCCCCACCGCCGGGATTGGGCTTCCCGAAGCCAGGGAACCTCAAGGAACACTCCTCAGAGCTATTGCGCCATATGTGCTCGGTAGCAGAGAGCTCTGGAGACTAGGTCTGTTCTCACTGGGAAACTGAGGCCATGGGAGCAGACCCATTGCTATGGCTTCTTAACAGACAAACACTTCTTGTACCAGGGAAGCCTGAATAAGCACTCCCTTAGGCTAACTTTTATGACTCGAAGGAAGAGACCCTGCCAGGCTGCCTTTGGCTGAAAATCACAAGGGGTTGGAAAGTGCTACCTGGAAAGTCAGTGGAAGAGGTCACAGCGCCTACGGCCCACCGGCCGGATAGGGCTTCCCCAAACCGGGGAATTTCAAGGAACACTCCTCAGAGCTATTGCCCCATATGTGCTCTGTAGCAGAGAGAGCTCTGGAGACTAGGTCTTTTCTGACTGGTAAACTGAGGACCTGGGAGCAGACCCATTGTTGTGGCTTCTTAACAGACAAACACCTCTTGCACCAGAAAAGCCTGAGTAAGCCCTCCCTTGGGCTACCTTTTTTGACTCTAAGAAAGAGACCGTGCCAGGCTGCCTTTGGCTGAAAATCACAAGGGGCTTGAAAGTGCAACCTGGAAAGTCAGTGGAAGAGGCCACAGTGCCGAGGCCCCATCGCCCCCCGTAGGGCTTCCCCAAGCCAGGGAACCTCAAGGAACACATGTGAGAGTTATTGCCCCATGTGTGCTCTGTAACAGAGAGCTCTGGAGAGTAGGTATGTTCTGACTGGAAAACTCAGGCCCTGGGAGCAGACCCATTGTTGTGGCTTCTTAACAGACAAACACCTCTTGTACCAGGGAAGCCTGAATAAGCACTCCCTTGGGCTACGTTTTATGACTCTAAGGAACAGTCCCTGCCAGGCTGCCTTTGGCTGAAAATCACAAGGGGCTGGAAAGTGCTACCTGGAAAGTCAGTGGAACAGGCCACTGTGCCTAGGCCCCACCGCCCGGGAAGGGATTCCCCAAGCCGGGCAAACTCAAGGAACACTCCTCAGAGCTATTGCCCCGTGTGTGCTCTGTAGCAGAGAGCTCTGGAGACTACTAGGGCTGTTCTGACTAGGAAACTGAGTCCCTGGAAGCAGACCAATTGCTGTGGATTCTTAACGGACAAACACCTCTTGTACCAGGGAAGCCTGAATAAGCACTCCCTTGGGCTACCTTTTATGACTCTAAGGAAGAGACCCTGTCAGGCTGCTCTGCCTGAAAATCACAAGGGGCTGGAAAGTGCTACCTGGAAAGTCAGTGGAAGAGGCCACAGTGCCTAGGCCCCAACGCCCGGGTAGGGCTTCCCCAAGCCAGGGAACCTCAAGGAACACTCCTCAGAGCTATTGCCCCATGTGTGCTCTGTAACAGAGAGCTCTGGAGACTACTAGGTCTGTTCTGACTGGGAAACTTAGGCCCTGGGAGCAGACCCATTGTTGTGGCTTCTTAACAGACAAACACCTCTTTGCACCAGGGAAGCCTGAATAAGCACTCCCTTGGGCTACCTTTTATGACTCTAAGGAAGAGACCCTGCCAGGCTGCCTTTGGCTGAAAATCACAAGGGGCTGGAAAGTGCTACCTGGAAAGTCAGTGGAAGAGGCCACAGTGCCTAGGCCCCACCGCCCGGGTAGGGCTTCCCCAAGCCAGGGAACCTCAAGGAACACTCCTCAGAGCTATTGCCCCATGTGTGCTCTGTAGCAGAGAGCTCTGGAGACTACTAGGTCTGTTCTGACTGGGAAACTGAGGCCCTGGGAGCAGACCCATTGTTGTGGCTTCTTAACAGACAAACACCTCTTGCACCAGGGAAGCTTGAATAAGCACTCCCTTGGGCTACCTTTTATGACTCTAAGGAAGAGACCCTGCCAGGCTGCCTTTGGCTGAAAATCACAAGGGGCTGGAAAGTGCTACCTGGAAAGTCAGTGGAAGAGGCCACAGTGCCTAGGCCCCACTGCCCGGGTAGGGCTTCCCCAAGCCGGGAACCTCAAGGAACACTCCTCAGAGCTATTGCCCCATGTGTGCTCTGTAGCAGAGAGCTCTGGAGACTAGGTCTGTTCTGACTGGGAAACTGAGGCCCTGGGAGCAGACCCATTGTTGTGGCTTCTTAACAGACAAACACCTCTTGCACCAGGGAAGCCTGAATAAGCACTCCCTTGGGCTACCTTTTATGACTCTAAGGAAGAGACCCTGCCAGGCTGCCTTTGGCTGAAAATCACAAGGGGCTGGAAAGTGCTACCTGGAAAGTCAGTGGAAGAGGCCACAGTGCCTAGGCCCCACCGCCCCGGTAGGGCTTCCCCAAACCCGGGAACCTCAAGGAACACTCCTCAGAGCTATTGCCCCATGTGTGCTCTGTAGCAGAGAGCTCTGGAGACTACTAGGTCTGTTCTGACTGGGAAACTGAGGCCCTGGGAACAGACCCATTTTGTGTGGCTTCTTAACAGACAAACACTTCTTGCACCAGGGAAGCCTGAATAAGCACTCCCTTGGGCTACCTTTTATGACTCTAAGGAAGAGACCCTGCCAGGCTGCCTTTGGCTGAAAATCACAAGGGGCTGGAAAGTGCTACCTGGAAAGTCAGTGGAAGAGGCCACAGTGCCTAGGCCCCCCACCGCCCGGGTAGGGCTTCCCCAAGCCGGGGAACCTCAAGGAACACTCCTCAGAGCTATTGCCCCATGTGTGCTCTGTAGCAGAGAGCTCTGGAGACTAGGTCTGTTCTGACTGGGAAACTGAGGCGCTGGGGGCAGACCCATTGTTGTGGTTACTTAACAGACAAACACCTTTTGCACCAGGGAAGTCTGAATAAGCACTCCCTTGGGCTATCTTTTATGACTCTAAGGAAGAGACCCTGCCAGGCTGCCTTTGGCTGAAAATCACAAGGGGCTGGAAAGTGCTACCTGGAAAGTCAGTGGAAGAGGCCACAGTGCCTAGGCCCCACCGCCCCGGTAGGGCTTCCCCAAGCCCGTGAACGTCAAGGCACCCTCCTCAGAGCTAATGCCCCATGTGTGCTCTGTAGCAGAGAGCTCTGGAGATTACTAAGGCCGTTCTGACTGGGAAACTGAGGCCCTGGAAGCAGACCCATTGCTGTGGCTTCTTAACAGACAAACACTTCTTCCACCAGGGAAGCTTGAATAAGCACTCCCTTGGGTTACCTTTTATGCCTCTAAGGAAGAGACCCTGCCAGGCTGCCTTTGGCTGAAAATCAGAAGTGGCTGGAAAGTTCTACCAGGAAAGTCAGTGGAAGAGAACACAGTGCCTAGGCCCCACCGCCCGGGTAGGGCTTCCCCAAGCCAGGGAACCTCAAGGAACACTCCTCAGAGCTATTGCCCCATATGTGCTCTGTAGCAGAGAGCTCTAGATACTAGGTCTGTTCTGACTGGGAAACTCAGGCCCTGGGAGCAGACCCATTATTGTGGCTTCTTAACAGCCAAACACCTCTTGCACCAGGGAAGCCTGAATAAGCACTCCCTTGGGCTACCTTTTATGACTCTAAGGAAGAGACCCTGCCAGGCTGTCTTTGGCTGAAAATCACAAGGTGCTGGAAAGTGCTACCTGGAAAGTCAGTGGAAGAGGCCACAGTGCCTAGAGCCCACCGACCGGGTAGGGCTTCCCCAAGCCAGGGAACCTAAAGGAACACTCCTGAGATCTATTGCCCCATGTGTGTCTGTAGCAGCAGAGAGCTCTGGAGACTACTAGGTCTGTTCTGACTGGGAAACTGAGACCCTTGGAGCAGACCCATTGTTGTGCCTTCTTAACACACAAACACCTCTTGCACCAGGGAAGCTTGAATAAGCACTCCCTTAGGTTACCTTTTATGACTCTAAGGAAGAGACCCTGCCAGGCTGCCTTTGGCTGAAAATCACAAAGGGGCTGGAAAGTGCTACGTGGAAAGTCTGTTGAAGAGAGACACCACAGTGCCTAGGTGCTATTGCCGGGTAGGGCTTCCCCAAGCCAGGGAACCTCAAGGAACACTCCTCAGAGCTATTGCCTAATGTGTGCTCTGTAGCAGAGAGCTCTGGAGACTAGGTCTGTTCTGACTGGGAATCTGAGGCCCTGGGAGCAGACCCATTGCTGTGGCTTCTTAACAGACAAACACTTCTTCCACCAGGGAAGCTTGAATAAGCACTCCCTTGGGTTACCTTTTATGCCTCTAAGGAAGAGACCCTGCCAGGCTGCCTTTGGCTGAAAATCAGAAGTGGCTGGAAAGTTCTACCAGGAAAGTCAGTGGAAGAGAACAAAGTGCCTAGGCCCCACCGCCCGGGTAGGGCTTCCCCAAGCCAGGGAACCTCAAGGAACACTCCTCAGAGCTATTGCCCCATATGTGCTCTGTAGCAGAGAGCTCTAGATACTAGGTCTGTTCTGACTGGGAAACTCAGGCCCTGGGAGCAGACCCATTATTGTGGCTTCTTAACAGCCAAACACCTCTTGCACCAGGGAAGCCTGAATAAGCACTCCCTTGGGCTACCTTTTATGACTCTAAGGAAGAGACCCCTGCCAGGCTGTCTTTGGCTGAAAATCACAAGGTGCTGGAAAGTGCTACCTGGAAAGTCAGTGGAAGAGGCCACAGTGCCTAGAGCCCACCGACCGGGTAGGGCTTCCCCAAGCCAGGGAACCTAAAGGAACACTCCTGAGAGCTATTGCCCCATGTGTCCTCTGTAGCAGAGAGCTCTGGAGACTACTAGGTCTGTTCTGACTGGGAAACTGAGACCCTTGGAGCAGACCCATTGTTGTGCCTTCTTAACACACAAACACCTCTTGCACCAGGGAAGCTTGAATAAGCACTCCCTTAGGTTACCTTTTATGACTCTAAGGAAGAGACCCTGCCAGGCTGCCTTTGGCTGAAAATCACAAGGGGCTGGAAAGTGCTACGTGGAAAGTCTGTTGAAGAGACCACAGTGCCTAGGTGCTATTGCCGGGTAGGGCTTCCCCAAGCCAGGGAACCTCAAGGAACACTCCTCAGAGCTATTGCCTAATGTGTGCTCTGTAGCAGAGAGCTCTGGAGACTAGGTCTGTTCTGACTGGGAATCTGAGGCCCTGGGAGCAGACCCATTGCTGTGGCTTCTTAACAGACAAACACTTCTTCCACCAGGGAAGCTTGAATAAGCACTCCCTTGGGTTACCTTTTATGCCTCTAAGGAAGAGACCCTGCCAGGCTGCCTTTGGCTGAAAATCAGAAGTGGCTGGAAAGTTCTACCAGGAAAGTCAGTGGAAGAGAACAAAGTGCCTAGGCCCCACCGCCCGGGTAGGGCTTCCCCAAGCCAGGGAACCTCAAGGAACACTCCTCAGAGCTATTGCCCCATATGTGCTCTGTAGAGAGAGCTCTAGATACTAGGTCTGTTCTGACTGGGAAACTCAGGCCCTGGGAGCAGACCCATTATTGTGGCTTCTTAACAGCAAACACCTCTTGCACCAGGGAAGCCTGAATAAGCACTCCCTTGGGCTACCTTTTATGACTCTAAGGAAGAGACCCTGCCAGGCTGTCTTTGGCTGAAAATCACAAGGTGCTGGAAAGTGCTACCTGGAAAGTCAGTGGAAGAGGCCACAGTGCCTAGAGCCCCACCGACCGGGTAGGGCTTCCCCAAGCCAGGGAACCTAAAGGAACACTCCTGAGAGCTATTGCCCCATGTGTCCTCTGTAGCAGAGAGCTCTGGAGACTACTAGGTCTGTTCTGACTGGGAAACTGAGACCCTTGGAGCAGACCCATTGTTGTGCCTTCTTAACACACAAACACCTCTTGCCCAGGGAAGCTTGAATAAGCACTCCCTTAGGTTACCTTTTATGACTCTAAGGAAGAGACCCTGCCAGGCTGCCTTTGGCTGAAAATCACAAGGGGCTGGAAAGTGCTACGTGGAAAGTCTGTTGAAGAGACCACAGTGCCTAGGTGCTATTGCCGGGTAGGGCTTCCCCAAGCCAGGGAACCTCAAGGAACACTCCTCAGAGCTATTGCCTAATGTGTGCTCTGTAGCAGAGAGCTCTGGAGACTAGGTCTGTTCTGACTGGGAATCTGAGGCCCTGGGAGCAGACCCATTGTTGTGGCTACTTAACAGACAAACACCTCTTGCACCTGGGAAGCTTGAATAAGTACTCCCTTGGGCTACCTTTTATGACTCTAAGAAAGAGTCCCTGCCAGGCTGCCTTTGGCTGAAAATCACAAGGGGCTGGAAAGTGCTATCTGAAAAGTCAGTGGAAGAGGCCACAGTGCCTAGGCCCTACCGCCCGGGTAGAGGGAACCTCAAGAAACACTCCTCAGAGCTATTGCTCCATGTGTGCTCTGTATGAGAGAGCTCTGGAGATTACTAGGTCTGTTCTGACTGGAAACTGAGGACCCTCGGAACTGAACCATTGTTGTGGCTTCTTAACAGACAAACACCTCTTGCACCAGGGAAGCTTGAATAAGCACTCCCTTGGGCTACCTTTTATGACTCTAAGGAAGAGACCCTGACAGGCTGCTTTTGGCTGAAAATCACAAGGGGCTGGAAAGTGCTACCTGGAAAGTCAGTGGAAGAGGCCACAGTGCCTAGGCCCCCGCCGCCCGGGTAGGGCTTCCCCAAGCCAGGGAACCTCAAGGAACACTCCTCAGAGCTATTGCCCCATGTGTGCTCTGTAGCAGAGGGCTCTGGAGATTACTAGGTCTTTTCTGACTGGAAACTGAGGCCCTCAGAATAGACCCATTGCTGTGGCTTCTTAACAGACAAACACCTCTTGCACCAGGGAAGCTTGAATAAGCACTCCCTTGGGCTAACTTTTATGCCTCTAAGAAGAGATCCTTCCAGGCTGCCTTTGGCTGAAAATCACAAGGGGCTGGAAAGTGCTACCTGGAAAGTCAGTGAAAGAAGCCACAGTGCCTAGGCCCCACCACCCGAGTAGGGCTTCCCCAAGCCAGGGAACCTCAAGGAACTCTTCAGAGATGTATTGCCACATGTGTGCTCTGTAGCAGAGAGGTCTGGAGACTAGGTCTGTTCTGACTGGGAAACTGAGGCGCTGGAGCAGACCCACTGTTGTGACTACTTAACAGACAAACACCTCTTGCACCAGGGATGTCTGAATAAGGACTCCCTTGGGCTATCTTTTTATGACTCTAAGGAAGAGACCCTGCCAGGCTCCATTTGGGTGAAAAAGCACAAGGGGCTGGAAAGTGCTAGCTGGAAATTCAGTGGTAGGGGCCATTGTGCCTAGGCCCCACCGCTCCGATAGGGCTTCCCCAAGCCCGTGAACGTCAGCACCCTCCTCAGAGGTAATGGCCCATGTGTGCTCTGTAGCATAGAGCTCTGGATACTAGGCTTGGTCTGACTAGGAAACTGAGACATGGAGGCAAATCTATTGTTGTCCATTCATAACAGCAAACACCTGTTTCGCCAGGGAAATTGGATAAGCACTCCCTTGGGCTACCTTTTATGACTCTAAGGAAGAGACCGTGCCAGGCTGTCTTTGGCTGAAAATCACAAGGGGCTGGAAAGTGCTACCTGGAAAGTCAGTGGAAGAGGCCACAGTGCCTAGGCCCCACCGCCCGGGTAGGGCTTCCCAAAGCCCGTGAACGTCAAGGCACCCTCCTCAGAGCTAATGCCCCATGTGTGCTCTGTATCAGAGAGCTGTGGAGACTACTAGTCTGTTCTGACTGGGAAATTGAGGCCCTGGGATCAGACCCATTGTTGTGGCTTCTTAACAGACAAACAACTCTTTCACCAGGGAAGCTTGAATAAGCACTCCCTTGGGCTACCTTTTATGCCTCTAAGAAGAGATCGTTCCAGGCTGCCTTTGGCTGAAAATCACAAGGGTCTGGAAAGTGCTACCTGGAAAGTCAGTGGAAGAAGCCACAGTGCCTAGGCCCCACCACCCGAGTAGGGCTTCCCCAAGCCAGGGAACCTCAAGGAAGTCTTCTTAGATGTATTGCCACATGTGTGCTCTGTAGCAGAGAGGTCTGGAGACTAGGTCTGTTCTGACTGGGAAACTGAGGCGCTGGAGCAGACCCATTGTTGTGACTACTTAACAGACAAACACCTCTTGCACCAGGGATGTCTGAATAAGCACTCCCTTGGGTTACCTTTTATGACTCTAAGGAAGAGACCCTGCCAGGCTGCCTTTGGCTGAAAATCACAAGGGGCTGGAAAATGCTACCTGGAAAGTCAG